>JAODLD010000056.1:3418948-3442688 GCA_026781065.1 Mormyrops boulengeri | reverse complement strand
CACTGTGAAATGCAACTCGCATTTTAATTCGTACGCATTGCATTTACAGCACCGCATCTCACCCTGGGCCCTCAATCGGAAATATCTATGTAGCTGTTTTCCTTCCTCTGTTTTGGGTGACTTTCTTGTTGCTTTTTAAATTTAATTATTCATTTTTTTTGGCTTGGACCTGGTATAACCACTGGCTTGGGTGGAAAACTGCTTTCAGTAAAGTCAGCAATTTTTTTTACCTGTATGGAAAAAAGTATGTTTGTATCACATTTAGATCTGCAAGGTAATAATTTGTTTTTAGTCAAAGGTGTGTATACGGTGGATAGAAACTGATAAATAAGTCTGTAAAAGAGATCTTTGTGTTATTTGCTTTTTAACGAACCGAGTGACAAATCAAATTCTAATATCATTTACTAGGTTTAAGTGGGGAACAACTGGAAGTAATGATGTCAAATGTTTCAGTTCACCAGTTCACCAGAGTGAGTGGTAGTGATATATAAATGGTTTACAGGTGTCCTCTACTTGCGAACGAGATATACGGTCGTTCGTAACTTGAAATGCTCGTAAGTCGTTATTCAACATCATTTTAACGGTATACGCAAGTACAAAGAACGAGGATGCCGGGAGTATGCGCGCTACGCTGCTGGCGCGGCAGGGGTAGCGGCCAGAAGTCGTACTAGGCGTAATTGGCACGCAGAAAAAAAAATTGATGTTGCGGACAGGAAACGGGAGCCCAAGGAACACAATTTGGACTTACAGTCCTCTTCGTTCGTATGTCTGAAAGTTCGTAAGTTGAAAGTTCATAAGTAGAGGAGCGTCTGTACTGTAGTTCTACTGTGATAATGATGAATCTGCTGGGTCAACCTAAGGCTTTCTGCTCTGCCTCCTCAGTGAGCATGTCCTTGAGATTTCAGAGCGGGAAGAAGGCATGGGAGAGAACGGCCATCAGTCAGACACAGCCCAGGTTGACTGGAATCAGCCCAGGACGTAAGCACATCCGCTGACTAACTGGAATCGCAACCCGTCTGGCCTGCGTTAAGTCAGCTGTAGCCAGCCATGCTTCACCGATTATCCACCAAATATGCTGCTATCGCTAAAGATCTGTCTTTTATTCAACTCAGTCTAGTGCAGGGGTGATTCTAGCATTTTTTTAAGGTAGGGGGGCATAAGACTGGCCATAATTCATACATCGGAGCCAACCTTATAATTAGCCAAAGGTATGTCTTGAATCGATGAGTGACAGGGGAGGGAACACTCTGGGGGCCAATCAACTTTCAACTGGGGTTCAAGGCCCCGCCCCTTGCTTACCCCCCTGGTACCTGACGGATAACCTCCCCAAGGGTGAAGCTTCGCAGGGAGGCGGGCAAGTCACTGGGCATCAGCATCATGGGCGGCCGTGGGATGGGCAGGCGTCTCAGCAACGGCGGGGTCATGCGGGGCATCTTCATCAAGCACGTCCTGGAGGACAGTCCTGCGGGCAGAAGTGGGACCCTGAAGGCCGGGGATATGATCCTGGAGGTAGCACTGGGGGGGCCACTGTCCACCTGGGACGACTCATTCCTATTGCAGTCCACTCCTTACTTAATAACTCTGGTGCTGAATTAAATCAGCAGTCTAATTCCCCCTTGTTTATTTTGATTACCCTTCCAACATCGCTTATAGCAACCTTGAGCTAATTACTGGAAGGGTCACGGGCTAGCGTAAAGCTTTCTAGCCCTGCCATGTAATTATCGTCCAGCTAATGCTGAAATATTACCCAGGGTGCAATAGCGAGTTCCTGTCACTCTGCTGGGTCTGTCCCTGATAGCGCCAACAGACTCAAGTATTTAAGAGCGCTCTTCTGTTTGTGTTTCAGGTGGGAGGGAGGGATCTACGCGGCGCTAGTCACAAAGAGGCGGTGGAGGCCATTCGCAGGGCCGGTGACCCCGTGGTGTTCCTGGCACAGAGCGTGGCCCAGGGGGCTCCGGTAGGTCCCGGCATCGGCCGCCCTGGACGGAGGCGCTGGCTGCCTTAGCTTGGCGATGCTAATTGGAATTAGCAGCACGGATCCTTCGCTTACTGCCGTCAGATGTTGATGAATGTTGTATGATAAGAGTGGAATAACTCACCTCGGACTCTGCTGGAGTGTAAAGAAGATGAAGCGAGTGGCAGATGCGAAGGGAGCACAGGCCTGCTCTCAGGTTTAACGGTATAATAATCGACATTCTCGGGGTCACGTGACACAAATTATGGCTCTCTACTGACCCCTTTCTTTATGCTCGCGTAATAGCTCACGTTGTCCACTATCGTCTCGTCCCTCCAGTTACGGAGCGGAGTGCAAAACACCCACAGCGTTAAATCCTCCGTTCATCAGTCATGCATGTTAATCCCTTATGCATCCTGTATGTGTTATTAAGCCAACCTATTATCACCCAGAGTTAATCAGATTGCAGGCATTAACATTCAAGTAGACAATCGTGCTCTTTATGTATATAAATAAGTGTAAAATTCAATTATGATTTGTCCTGCACTGATCCACATTATAAAGATCCTTCATTTCTTGTTTTGCAGGCCTCTGCCAACCCACTAGGCATTGAAATGTGTAAATATCAGCATAAATGAATGCTTAGCCTTAATTCGCTGATCACTGGCTCCTTTGTAAAGGTGTTCTTTCATGTTTCGGGATGTATAATGGTTCGGGACGTTTCATTTCACCGTCACACAGAAATCTTCACTCCAGTCCATCAAATGTTTGAAATTGCAAGCGCTTTTTATTCAGACTAAAAAGGTATAAATGGGTGTAAGTATTTTGCACTTTGATTTTGCACTATTTATCCACGTGTCTAGACATTTTGTATAGTCGTGCATATTTTAACATGCTTTAATTTAACGACCCGGCCAGAAGTAATAGGTCAATTTAATCTATAATCTGAATCAATATATTCATTTATGATCTAACCCAAGATGAAAAAAATTAAGCATATATATGACTGTAGTTTTCTAATCTTTTTTTTTAACTTAAAACTGTCATCTACAGATGAAAAGTCATATTAAAATAACGAATTAAATAATATGACTATGACTTTATGTGAAGCCGTTTATGTCACCTGAGCATTAAGCTGATGTTAACAGCTCCATACCTATGCAGCACTATGCTTATTGAGTGATGGTTGTTTCCACAAGCAGATCCTTATTGAATTCACTTTCTATCCTATTGCCCTGGTTACCGTCTAAATTGGATGCTCTGTGTTGCTCGTAGAAGCCGCCTTTGCCCTTTTTGCAGTCGAACCCGTGCCCAGGCCCTGGCCCACCCGCGCCTCGCCGTACCCCTGCTCCTCCAGAGGTCAGGCGCTTGCCGTGCATTTCCCCTCTTCCCGGCATTGCAGGTGTCGGTTTAACACCGAGAGTGTTGCTGTGGTCTCTGCACAAACATTTGCAGTGTTAAATTGACACTAGCACTTTAAGACTCCTCTAGTTAATCAGATCCCTTCACAATGACTGCCTTGATGACTGTCACACGGAGCACGTCAATCGCGATTGTCAAAAGAAGGCAAGAAACATCCATGTTCTATCCTGAAATTCAAGATTGTTTGTCCGTTACTGAAGACGCGGCGTATGAATGGAAGTCCTCAATTATTATGTCAGAACCATGTCATACCAAGACAAACACTGATATTTGGAAATAACGTCATTATACATAAACCTAAATGATCTGATCTTCATTGTTGTCTCTTATTCAGTCAATTCCCTTTAAATATGTTCCATTTAAGATGAAATACTTGTGTAACTTGCTGAAATGCTTCAAACAGCCACCCGCTGTAGGTTTCAGTGAAGAGGAAGAAGCCGATGGATTAAACCCAAGCTATAATCGCGCGGTAAGGATCACAGATGCATCTTCCTCGCGTCTTCCTGTTCGTTACTCAGATGTTCAGTGGTACCACATTAATACTGTTATTAAAAACTATTTTCTGTTTTTTTGTTACTGTATTTTTGTTACTGTAGGAGTCCAGCATTCAGTGCAGGCCATTCTCTCGCCTCTCCCCAGCTAAGACCTTCACTCCCGCCCCATTTAAGGTTTGTGGGGCATCAGTGTCAGATCTGCATGTTTGTATTTCCTGTTATGATATAACTATGCTATTATATAACATTGGGAAATGCTTTACATTAACTGCACCTTCATAATGCCTTTATAATGCATTTGTAGAACATTTAGTGCATATTCATAATGCATTCATAGAATATTTATAAGCAGCATATAAGTATAGCTTTAAACAAGTCTTAAAGCATTGCATTCATAGCACTTTAAATGAACAAGATATGACAGCTTTAATATATATTAATAACAAACATTATATGATTATATATTTATGTGATTATACAGTATTGTGGTGGCTAAATGTGTTCCAAGATAGCGCCCCCTGGAGCAGATAGGCAGAATTGTTCAAAATTTTGTCCAATTTTGCCAATCAGTTGTAATTAGTCTGCCAGTATAGCTGGTTTCTCCTTACTGCCCCAGCTGTCAGCACACAGGGACGTGGTGAAGACTCCCGTGCCTGTTTACCCACTCCTGGAGCTGCCCCAAATGCCCCACGTTGGGCAGACAGACACAGACATGGTGCAGGATGTTCCAGAGAGACCACCGCTGCCGAAAGAGGAAGAAGACGACTTTGGCTACAGCTGGGGTACGACTCTATCATTACTTCCCTCCCATCTCTGTTTACAGTTTTCTCTCCCAGCTGTCACCCAGTGCACCACTAGGTGGCATCCGGCCTGAGATGTCTAGCTCCTGTGTGCCGCTTTAGGGACGCTCGCTCGGCGGTACGGAGGCCTGTCAAGGGCACTGCACATGGTCAAGCTGGAGCTGGGCACCACGGGCCTGGGGCTCACCCTGGCTGCCAGCAGGGGCTGCTCTGCTACCGGAGTCTTCGTGGAAAGTGTTGACCCTCACGGGGCTGCTGGCAAGGACGGCCACATCCTGGCGGGGGACGAACTGTTGGAGGTGGGGGTCCTTTACTGTGGGATTCCAATGAGAGTGGAGATGGTTAGAATAGAGCGTGCTCAGTCCCATCCGTGCCATTCGCTGAAATGTGGGTGGGGCTAGTTCAGCCGGCAGGACTCGAATAAAGTCCAAGTGCTGAATAACGCTGCTCTTTGTGCGCTTCCCTCTGCTTAAATGCCGTGCCTCACTTCTTTCTTGGCGTGATTAGATAAACGGACAGATTCTTTATGGCTGCAGTCACAAGGATGCCTCCGCCATTATCGAAAGTGCACCATCAAGGGTCAACATCATTTTTATGAGGTAGGTGCACTGCAAACTGGTTTGTATTATTACAGTATGCACTACCCTTTCCTGCCAACAGAGGTCAGCAGTATCCTTCACACTGTGGGGGCTTCATTCCCATCAAGCAGCCATCAGTTTGTGCTGCGTGTCACTCTGTCTTTAAAATCCACACAGCAGCCCCAGCGCTACTGCTACAGTGTCCGTAAGCTCAGCTTGACCCCAACCCCGAGCAATGTAGGGATCCACAAAGGGGCGTTTTCTCGTTTGCTAAGCTATACGTAGCCCAAATTAAGAGAAGTTTGGCTGTGACTCACGTAGAAGAATGCTGCCTCTACAGGAACATAGACGCCTTTGACCAGATGGCCGTGGAAGCTGTGAAGAAATGCAGGGGCGTGCTGGGCGCAGAACCAGAGGTGACCGCTGCCAGCTGCCCCGTTGACCGTTTCATGTACAGTATATGACCTAGAAAGCAAACTGCGATGTCTAGACTTCTGTCCAGTTCTGTATAACACTCCATCCTAACCTTAAAATATAACAAAACTCTTCTGTCATTCTCTCTTTGCAAACTATTTACAGGAAGGATACTTATTGTAGTTGTATTGAAATATGTTGCATTTTGTCTTTGCTTAGTTGGATTTCATTCAGCCTGTAATTTCTCCCTCTGCAGTAGATGTTGACATGTGTAACAATGTCTATCACATGAGTCTGCCCAAGGTAGGCAGTAAGTGCGATTCATTTCTGTTTTCCAAACCTATTAACACACATTCGGGTCAGGGGTGCCGTTAGAAATGTTGGCCACCATAAATGCTTATCATATCTGGCTTCTAAACCAAACCAGTCCTATTATGTTCCAAATTTTTGAGGGTGCCTGTCATTCAGGGGCCTTTGGAATCACCCCAACTTTCCTTCCCTTTACGGCGGTCATGATTCAGGTAACAGTGAATATAACACGCATTTTAATATAACATTACTAATGTGACACCTGCTGAAGCCAGTTTAGTGGTGTTTCTTGTGTTTGGTCAGATTTGGAAATCAGTCAGTCGGGAAGAACTACAGGATCTGTGCGTGTGAGATCTGAATTCACCCTTTAATTTTATTGTTATGTTTCTGGCCAGGACCCTGATGGCCTAGTGACTGATGCCGGGGAGGAGGATGACTCGAGCGGGGTGCTGATCGGGAGTCTGACCAGGGAGGAACGAGTAACGGTAACGAGAGAAAACAAGGCCTGTGTCCTTTCTGTCTGCATGTTACCGCTGGTACCACCAAAGCAGTGGGCGGCCTCACATTCAGCGGGATGCGAAGCTCACTGTCTCTTGGACACCTTACAAACCCAGCAGCACAGGCAGCAAAAATACTAATACTACTACTACTAATAAGAATAATAATAATAGTATGTAAGGTGACTGCGGTGGTGTGATGTTTTTCACTACTCAGAAGTGGTTAGGAAGAAGAATCAAAGTAAGAATCGGGGTTATTTGGCCAGATATATTCACGTGCAGAGGGAATTTGTGTCCGGTTGGCTGTGCTCACATACCTACAGTCGGTGCAGACATAGCTGACTTGAGACACTTGCCACATTGAGTCTTTGCTTGCTTATGTTTTGTAAATAGTGGAGAAATGTTGTTTTCAGTCTCTTGCAGTTTTCTGAATAAACATGCATAAATTACTTGGCCATTGTTTGCAGGACAGCCGGGTTAAATTTAGGGACTGGATCCAGGCTGTGGATGATGAAAGTTCTGTCAGACCGCCTGTTGCGAAGGTTTTTATCGCGTTCTTTCCTCAGTGTGTCATGGTACTTGTGGCCAGCTCTGTATTAGTTTCTGTAGGTGTCTAGAGAGAAGATGGGAGACTTTGAGGCGATGTGTGTTCTTATGCGTTCTTTTTTTTTTTGGCGGCTGTCAGGCAGGAAATCTCCCGGGGAAGGCAGGCGGTCTGCTACAGCCGGGCGTCTCCGCGAATGACCCAGACTTGCTGCCCTCAGCTGCTGAACCAGGAAGGAGGGTCTCCGATGGGCTGAAAGTCCTCGTTTCCATGGCGCCAGACCGAGGTGAGAACGACACCTTCAAGCGTAAATGGAGCTAGAGTCGCGCCACACGCCGCCGCACAGGAGCATGGCGTATTCTTAGAAACATGCAAATGGGATGATAATATATGCAGGTACCACTCCAGATAGGAACATCCATCCATCCATCTTCCAAACATCTGTCCTGGTTTTTCAGTAAACTAACTGCGTAATAATTTACTATTTATCACAGGTTCCGGAAGACCATTGGCCCCGACCTCTGACCTACGGCCCCGCCTCATCATTCCCGGCTGTGAGACCACCATTGGTGTCCCTAAGGGGCATGCAGATCTCAACTTCAGCATTTCGGGAGGGTGTGACACCCTTTCGGTCAGTGTTCAGCAGCCTATATGCAGCACGACTAACCAAATCGCTTGAAGATTTCAATCTCAAATAACCGCAATCCAATTCGCCGGATGAAGTTGTTGATATGCACCGTAATGTTCTCCATCCTATACCTAGAAATATAGGCTAGGTCTGGAACATGACTGCCGGGCCAAAGTTAGATCATTCCTCACCTTCCTGTCTCCTTTTCCAGGGGGTTATTGTCATTCACGAGCTCTATGAAGGGGCCGCCTCCAAGGATGGACATCTCCGTCACAGGGACCAGATCCTGGAGGTGCCCTGGTCGCCGTTCACCCGCTCGCGGCTAATGGGGGCAGCCAGGCAGGGGAAATTAGACCAGCTTAGTCCTGCCAGTGGGGAGTACCCCATGACCCAAGTAAATTATCCCTCGCTATTCATCGCTGGCCCTCAGCCACGAACGGTCATCCTTCCTGGCAGGGAAACGGGAGACCGTGCCTCGCATTTCACAGCTCCCCAAAAGCCTGTTTACTGTTCGTTATTTTTACCGCAGTGCTGGAAATAATGAGCATGAAGGCACACTTATGATGATTATTCATTGAAATGTGGAAATGAATTTAACGATTTGTTTTCCTGTCGTCATGCATTTGTGGGAGATTGGTAAACTCTAGCTGCTCTTTGCATGTTGGAGTAAAAAGCGTTTAGGGCAGCTATATGACATGATCATCCCTGAATAATGAATCTCTTTTCACCAATTACGCCTTAGTGAAAACAAAAAATACCCCACTTGTCTGAAACTTATACCGGTTCAGGCATATTAGGAGTCCACACATCCCCAGAAGGATGAAATCGACACAATGGCGCCCTCTGCCCCCGAACAGGTGAATAGCATCGACCCGAGGGCCGTCACTCATGACGAAATTGTCGGCGTCAAGAGTCGGACCCCGCGCTGTGACAAGGCCGGCTGCAGAGAGGTGGACCTGTGGGACATCCTTACGTTAGAATTAGCGGGAGAGCCAGGCCAGGAACTAGGCCTCAAAGTTCTTGGGAAAAGGTACGCCGGGGCTGTCCTGAAATCTGCCTGCTTGCGATCCGCCCTCGGTAGGCAATGTGACCTGTTGAGAAAATGCACAGCACCGCATGTTCAGCTTTCACTTTAAAGCTTTTACTTCTGAGGTATCAGGTCTGTGAGCTATAAAAAGAAGCTTTTTTTTATCTCTTTCTTAGCTGTCTCTCAGACTCGACACATTTTAGGTATTGACAAAAAGGCAGTATCAGCACACCGCGCAATTTACATGCATGTTAATTTTTCTCAAGGTGTGGCGGCCTTGTGTCTTGTTGGATAGTCACCCCTTCAGTGCTCGGTCACTCATTTTGCTCCCCCACCCCCGCAGGAACGATCCAGGTGTATTTATCTCGGAAATCCTGCAGGGCGGCACCACTGAGGCCGACAGCAGGCTGAAGGAGGGGGACCGAATCCTGTCTGTGAATGGGGAAGACGTCCGGGCTGCATCACAACAGTATGTGACTGCCCTGCTAAAGGTCAGTGGAGTCTGTGGGCGGGCCCTCTGATGGGTTGTACCAATTCCGGATACAAGCGGGGGACATTTATTTACGCTGTCCTGTTTTTGCAGTGCTGTTCAAGACCGATAAGTCTACAAGTGGCCCGTTTTAAAGTGAGGAACATCCCCACTGAGGGGTCACAGTCACTCTGGAGCCAGGTGGTGTAATGTTTATGTGTACAACTGTGCATGGATTTTAATCTGATACTTTAGCTGCTCCAGCTGAGATAGTGCTGGTGCCAGAACAGATAAGACGGGGGTGTGCGTTGGTGTTGTCAGTTGTGGGGGGTGTATGTTGGGTATCCAGACGGTCCACAGCCATGCCCCTGGGAAGGACGGGGCTCAATTGTTTTTACTAAAAAAAAATTCTAAATAAATAAACAACTGTAAGACGTTGGTGTTTGGGGCGCAGGGTGGCTGATTTTGGGGGGCACACTGGCTTATTTGGGGCAGCATGGCCCACCAACACCCCCCCCCCCGCCCATGACATCAACCCTGAACTGTGAAGTATTTCATAAAGATGTGTATGTATACGAGTGGTACTTCGTTACAAGAATAATCGTTTTTATCTCATTTAGGTAATTTCTATCTAATATATATATATATATATAATAGCATATAAGCAATCTGCTGTTCATTATGAAGCGTTTACCAGCTGACTTCTCCGCCTCTATGTCCTTATCTCTCACAGAACAGAGCGTCAGATACTGTTGGATATACCGTCCACAGACGATCTGGCTTCCAGGGACAACTCAACAGCCAGTGGGAACGTGATGATTGCAAGAGAATCTCCTGTTTCCAACCGATACTGGGGGGTTGTAAAGACCAAACAGGTCCAAGCTGAGCTGAGAAACAGGGGCTAAAATCTGAGCAACTCCCCCTAGCCAGTTTTACCCCCCATAGCTAAACTCTCCCTAAAGCGAATGATCTTGCATAACCAGATATGGTTATTATCTTTGACTATTATCCTTGACTTTCCCCACAGCATCAGACAGCTATCTAGAGATCCAGACCGTTTCAGTTTTCAAGGTTGGAATTTTTGTTTTGATTTCTCCAACTAATAAAAACATGTTTTTCAAATAGTATAACTGGAGACCAAATTTCCAAAACTGACTCAGGCCACGGGATATGTATACGGCATAATTTCGTAAGTACTGTTTCCCTGGACTTGAGTTTTGAAAACTTAAGTTCTTTTTAAATCCACGAGGACTGAGATCTCAAAAGCAAGAAATTAACTGAGTGACTTTTGGAAATTTGTTCAGCAATTTAACACCTACGCCAGAATTCCGTGTATCTCTCCTGCATTTTACCCCGGTTGTTTCCAGGAAGGCACTGGAACTGCAGAGGGGGCAGTGGGCCCTCTTGGGGACATTCCCGCTTTTGTGACCGAGGTGCATCCTGCTGTCCCAGGGGGAGAGTCACCAGCACTGAAAGTGAGTCCGCTAACTTGACACCAAGTTGTTTGATAGCACCGGGCATCAAACACAGAGGCCTCTCAGAAGGCTGTCATGTGATAGACTTCCGGCAAGCTGCTGGGGGCCACACGGCTGGATCCTGATTCTACCCCCACCCGCCCAGCGCAGCTCGTGGCCTGACGGCGCACAAGATGACCATTGTCTCATCTTGCCACGGGAGTTCTGTTGAGGACAATGAGACCACAAAGAGGCAGCCATCTGTGACCATAAAACATGAATTACTTCACTGCCTTGCGTTTTTCAAACAGAGCAGCAGTCTTGGGTGTGAACTTTTGAACTGAACTTTACATCAGTCTTAAAAGATCAAGCTAGCTTAAGCACTGAATGAGTTCAAGACATTGTGCGTAATTTGAATTTGAATTATTCCCTGCAAATGGATTAAATTTCTGTAATGTATTTAAATTTAACATTGTCTTTCAGTGTTTCTTGGACCACTTAGATAAAGTATTTTTAATCAGATTATTTGCATTTATTATTAAAAGTCTGATTATTTTCAATTTTGATCATCTTCTGAGGCCGTTTAAGAATCATGCATATTATACTCATGAAGAAACATGTTGCCTAGGCTGCAGTTCACATCAGACAGATATCCACTGCGTTTCGAATGTCAGATCAGGGATGGGATCGTAAGCATCAAAGAACGGGGTACCTAGAGAGGGTGCAAGTCACAAGGGGGCCGTCAGCCTCACAGACACATCGGGGGGGGGGCTGTGGAGCTGCAGGTCAGCTGACTTAGCAGAGGAGTCCGCCACATTCGCTAAATTGCACTTAAGGAACTTCGTAAACTGCACCCGCGTCACGCATAAACAGCACTTCCAGTGCATGTAAATCTCCCTCACAGCACATAAATGGCACTTAGAGCGTGATGTAAATAGCATTTATGGCACTAATAAATGACAGGAGGTGTGACGGATGACAGACTCGGGACTGTGCGTTAAAGGCGTGTTACGCTCGTTTTTCAGAGGCATAACCAACATTCAGTGTTCAGGCCTTGCTGAGCTCGCCGGTGTCCTGTCTTCCTATATTCCTGATTCTTGTTTTTCCTTTTGGCCTGCGTAGGTGGCCCCCGGAAGTTCTTCACCAGAGCCTGCAGTGGCTGGCCTCCCAGACAGTGGGGGCGCTCTCCAGAATGACCTCCGGTGCGCTCTCACACACACCCAGCCACATCTGGCCCCATATCAGCCAGCCAGTTGGCTATGCTTTGAAGCCCAGATCACCAGCAGATCCTTTTGTCCTGGATCAGACATAGCACAAGCCTTTATTTACTAACAGACACAGAAAATGCTCACCCAAACATCCCTTTAATCCCTCCGTTCCAGCCCCCCCCAGCACAAAACCGTGATGAACGACGACTACTACGCCGGACTGGCATCGGAATATTCAGCAGTATCCCCATTAATGTGAAATCGGGGTTCCACAAGGTAAGGCTGCTAGAGGGAAGGGTAGCTATGCCTCTCAGGTGATTTTGGGGTTAACACACTGTATCTGTGACCGGAAGATCCTTGGTTCAAATCCCAGGATCGGCAGACTTATGTTGAGCCCTTGAGCAAGACCCTTAACTCCAGATGCTTCAGGGACTAGCGGCCCCTGACTTCTCTTTTGTATGTTGCTTTGGATCAAAAGTATCTTCTGAATAAATAAATGTACATGAATTTGGCGAGTTAGAATACAGTGGTGATTCCTTCGACTCTCAATGTGCCCAACTGGCATCCAGCTGAAATTGTCCATTTTCATGTGCAGGGAGTCACCTACAAGGCTGAAGCGTGGCGATCAGGCCGTGAATCTTCGTGTAAAGGGAGCCTCCCGCTGTGGATACTGCAGAGTAGTGTATCCCAACCCAGTCCTCAGGGACCCCCAGACAGTTTTACTCTCTCCCAGCTCTCTGCTAGACAGTCCATGGACGGTCTAGGGGTCCCCAGGGACCAAACTGGGAAACACTACATGACAAGTGGAATCATCACCTGCACTGTGCTCTCCTGAAGAACATTCACAGTAACATCCTGCACGTAACATTCACAGTAACATCCTGCACGTAACATTCACAGTAACATCCTGCACGTAACATTCACAGTAACATCCTGCGTGTTATAGCCACTGTACATACAAACCCCTTTAAGTGATTCTGATCCTTTCCATCAAACTGATTATACATATATGTAGACACACACATTAATTTTTGTATATATTATATTTGGATATAAATGGTGGATGATGTTTGTAATCATATTTTAAGTGAAGTAAAATGCTGGGCAGATTTCTTTCATTTGCTTTCCCATTTACTGTGTACATTGAGTTCTCCATAAGAGAAGATAGTGATACATATTTTCGTTTTGGAAAGTGATTGACAGATGGTGGACAGTTGATGTCGGAAATTTTGAGCACAGATCTCACATATTATTGAAAAAAATGTGTACTTGTATCATTGTTTAATTTAAGGTACTAAGGTACTCAGTTTCAGCTGAAAATGGCACGTTGATGTTTGTTTCACTATTTTAGGTGGATAAAAGACAGTGGCCTTGAGAAAATCACGCCTTTGCTTTTGCCCTCATGATTTTAAATTAATCACGTCTATGCAATGCAAATTTTCTAAAATCTTTTCACAATGAGAGTTGGATTTCTTAATTTCCTTAATACTATTCTGTTTTAAATTTATTTACATGAATAATTAACTACACTAATTGTGTACTTGGCTTACAGATGTTCAGGTTACTTACACAATAAACTCACAATTCTTAGACGAGGAAAATCCCAACTTGTAAATAAATCATTCCAATGACTTACAGCAACATATTTACTAATTGCATTCCAAAAAATTTATTGAATGTTAAATCATGTTGTCTTTGTGAGAGGGTGGGACGTGGCGTTCTTGAGATAAAGAGTGCAGAGACCGGGGTTTTGCATTTTAATTAGTTACATCTGTGCCCGGTCACTGTAATGAGTATAAATGAGTTTTTCTGACTACAAACCCTTAAAAAAGCAGATATCACACTTCTGCATTCCTGTTCTTGCCCCTTTCTGATACGTTCAGTTTCCTCTATTGCTCTTTTCCCTTCTGTGAGCTACATAACAGTGTATCTTGACCCAGTCCTAGGGATCCCCAGACAGTCCACATTTTTGCTCCCACCTAGCTCCCAGCCAATCAAGAAAACAGAATATGTCATATGCCTGTGTTGGGAGCTGGGAGGGAGCAAAAATGTGGACTGTCTGAGGGTCCATTGGACTGGGTTGAGAAACACTGCCCCGTTACCCCAAAGCAGACACAGTTTCTGCAATGTAAACAAATCCAAGTCACATGGTCCCACTCACTGCCCTAACCAGAGACTGCTTAATAATCTAAACTCTGTGCACTTCCATCTTTGTCAGAGAATAGTTTTATTATGGTATCTGCAGCTTAGACCAGGCAATCACCTCACCTCTGAGATACTATGTCACAAACATAAGAATGGAGCATAAGCGATGACGGTATCTGGCCATGACATCTGTTTATTATTATTGTTTTTTTCCAATTTCTGGCCACACCCCACGGGACATCCCTCAAACTGATCCAGCTGAATTTCACTGGAAGCCCCTCTGGAAAGTCCCGTCAGCTGCTGTTTCGAGCAACCCTGCCATTATCGGTGACCAGCTTCCAAAACGACGTGATACATAATCACTGGCGACTTGCCTTCACTTGCCCTCGATTTGCAAGCGCATCGCCCCATACTTGTTGGGCCTTGCCTGATCATTTACGACTTGCTGAGAGATACGGTTTCACGTATCTCTTATACAGAGTAGCACGCGGGCCGATAAAATCAAATTAAATGAGCTGCTTTTTGTGTGCATTTGGCAGCGTACACGAGAGGCATAGCTGTGAAATGTGAAGCTTAGCAGGCTTGATGTGAAATCTGTCCTCGGCAGTGCTGAAACGCTGCCTGTCTGTGTTTTTACGAAGTAAATTCCGACAGAGGAACCAAAGGGCCAGTCCGTGTAGGAGTTTAATGTTCGAGGTAGGAGCTTACTCTCTTCCTAAAGGTAGGAAGACGCCGCTGATTTACAACACTGGTGAAAGGACAACACTGCCAAAAAGAGAAAAAAATGCCTGCTTGGATAAGAACCCTCAAGGACAGAGGTGTAAAACTGGCCATTCTGTTAATATTTGACTGCTTCAGGTGCACCTCTCAGTCCGATGGGTATGCATCTATATTCACACGCTTGGCATTTACTTCCAGCTCCAAAATCCCACAGGCATGTCTCTGGGGTTCAATTGAGTCCTGTAATAGTTTGGCTATTTAAAAAGTGGTATGATATTTCATAAAATCCAATGGTTTTATCAGTTTTGGAATACAACAGGTAACCTATATTGAGTTCCCATATATCTATAATTATATATATAATTAATTTCTTACTGGTATGTTGTCCCTGAATTCTTTGGAGTGTATTGGTGTCTTTAAGTTGCCCCGTGTGTGTTTCTGTGTGCGTCTGTATGTGCCCTGCGGTAGGCTGATACTCAGTTTTGGGTGCCCTTCTGTCTTCTGCTCAGTGTTTCCTGGACTGTAAGCAGTGGATTCTGGGATAAATCAGTATTACAGCATGAAGGTGCGTTGTAGATGCTATGTGACTTTGAGTCTGTAAGCAGACCTCACTTGATGAAACGGTTGCTTTTAAAATAAAAACATTAGATCAGTAAGTTTAACCCTCTTTCTCTGGGCTTCTTTCCAATGCAAGGTACATGTCGAGATGGAAACCAAGCATTATTTCAGCACTCGCAGCTGAAAAATGAGGCCTGGAAGTGCAAGAGACAGTTAGAATGTAAGAGTGTTGGGAAACGTCAGCCGTTATGCCACAGTGCCAGCGAAAGAACGGTTTGGACGGCAAAGCTACATGTTCCATGACCGGTGACATCAGCTACTGATGCCCCATAGAAACGTGGAGGTAACTTATAGAATGAGATTAATGGGACATATGGGCTCTAGGACTTAAACAGTCAGCAGAATGAAATCGACATCACTTCAGTTGGAGCAGAGTATTCTGGGGCACTATGATTTCTTCTTGGATCTGACTCGGTTCTGGCTTTGCGGGTCTCCCCTGCTCCTCATAGCCCTCTTACCACTTCAAATAGGGGGCCAAATTGGCTCACTTACAGTTGTCAGTCATTCATTCAAGCGCTCAGCTAGCCGAAGGACCTGCATGGCTTCCGAAGATCAACCGAGAGCCACCGTTTTATGATATTTTGGGGACATCTGATGTGCAGATGAATATTTAAAAACATCTGTAAACACTTTAGTTTGGGTGTAATCATATTCACATTCCTGTTTAGTTTACTACTGTGTACTAAAATCGAAGTGTTGGTACAATGAAGTGGTGACCGATGTATTCAAACTGACCATCATAAATTTTAATGATTCTTAATCAGAGGAAAGCCAATGAACAATAAAAGCCAACTAACTCATTAGTCAGTAAAGCATTCTTCAACCTATCATTTACCAGTCAGCCTAACCCTGCTTAAAGATTTGCCCAGTCCTGGTTACAAAGCTCTACCTATAGATGACAGTATAGGTATCATGACATGTGATTATACCGCGTAGGATTATTATTATCAATCCTCCCAAAACAATTTCGGAAAGTTTTTCTCCTTTTATAATATTTATTTATGGTGTTTGTTAATATTTAATGAGGTCAGATACATTGCAAACATGCACATTTTGTAACATCCCCTAGTGGCGTATTAAGATAACAATTTAAGTGAGTTTTGTGCTCAGATAATTCAGTGTTAGTACCGCGTGACTGACTTTATAGCTCCTTTTCTGCAGCAGTCAAGCTATTCTGAAGGATGTTGGCTGCTGTTAGAGTCTGTTTTACCTTTATGGTTGCCTTAAAAATGACCAGTGTTTAAAGCTCACACTTCTGTGTTTGACTATAAGTTTTCACAAAGTGGCAGAAATCGTATTAAAAATGATCTCAGTTCCTTCCATAGGCATTTTTGCAAGGTTACAAAATTGTGTGAAATTACGGTTAGTAAGTAAGTAATGCTGAGGAAATGGCACTTTTGATTAATATTTTTACTCAGAGAACATTGCTAATAGGGAATTCTTTTGAAAGAACAAGGTAAATGGTGGTAACAGAATGTCAAAATTGAGAAATAACTGCAGAGGTTGCTTATTTAGACATGACTATAGACTTAAAGTATTCTCGGCAGATAATATTGTTGACTCAGTATGCGGTAGGGAGCCCTGTGCAGCCCTTTTTCTGTTAGAGTATGCAACTATACTTCACTTAAAAATATTGGTTTGTAATGTAAGCATCGTCAATACAGGACCTACGTCAACCCGGGATATGAGATACATCTCTGAGGTAAGGAGCGCGCACTGATACCGTGTGTTAGGTGAAGAGGGCGCACTGATACCGTGTGTTAGGTAAGGAGCGCACACTGATACAGTGTGTTAGGTAAGGAGCGTGCACTGGTACAGTGTGTTAGGTAAGGAGTGCGCACTGATACAGTGTGTTAGGTAAGGAGGGCGCACTGATACAGTGTGTTAGGTAAGGAGCGTGTACTGATACAGTGCCTCGCCACACCCACCACACGACAAACTATCTCAGGGATGAGAACCTGAGTGTAGCCAAGCAGCAGGCGATACCTCAGGACCGCACTAGTCTGAATGGACCAGTGTGAGGTTTTTCCCCGGTAGCTGGAGTGCCAGACCTGCCACCAACTCCCAAGTTATTCCCTGTAAATTGGAGGACCTCCTTATAACGCACACATGCATGTTCCAGTGTTGAAAGCCACATACAAAAGCAACTAAAAACTAATTCAGACGGCTAAAAAATACCTAAAACTGAAAACTAAGCAAAAGCGCGCCAGATACAAAAAAAAGTATATATCCAGAGAGGCACTTTGCCAGTGGTAATACAGACAAATAAAGATAATCGGTCATTTTATGAAAATGTATGCAAAAACATTAGTTATAACTTAACTGTCTATAATTAAAGGTACAGGTTTGGAAGATGGTTTAAAGTCCTTTGTTAATTGAATAGTTTAATAGTTTAACATGGTTAACTCAAATCGCAGCGCATGCGCGACACAAATCCACGGTTCACTCAAATTCTGTAGTGGCAAGCATCACTTGGGTTATCTCGCTGTTACCATGGCTCGTAATCAGCAGCCCCAGTTCCGCAGGTCGGCCCCCCTGACTCTCATTAGCTTGTTGTGGTTACTTAGTCATCAGCTGGCTGATTTGGAGGGGATGACGGCCAAGGCTCTGTTGTTTGGGTCGTTTGTAGAAGTTGCCGTGGGTTGCTTTTCGAGATTTTATTCTGTTTAATAAGTAGATCTGTACTTTGTGTAATAAATTAGCAGCTCTGACTTTCTATATTACTAGAGAATATAGAAAATACAGTTATGATCTGAGATTCTAAGACCTGGTGGCCCTGCTGGCCACAGAGAGGAATAATCTCTAGTAATCTCCGTTCCTCTGACAAACAGACCACGTACTGGCAGATTTATGCCGGCAGTGACTGATGGTCTGCCTGGCCTTGGCATTCATGAAACGTCCATAGTCACATGCCGGCGTGGTCCTGCGCTTATGGGATGCTGCAAGGGCTCACATCTGTCACTGAGCTCCGCAGAGCTAGGTGACAGGAAAAGGCCACAATCGGCATCTGTCTTCAGCGGACTTACCTTTCGGTTCAGCGAGAACAAGCTGGTGTCCACAGTTGCTTCTTGTCGAAGATGTTTAGGGCCGCATGTTGAACCTGATCCCTGTTCTGACACCAAGCTAATTTGAGCCGGTTTGTCTAAGAGGCAGCCAGTGTGGTGTCATGTTATCAGAAAAGTCTAGATACATCTTTTTGTTCCTCTGATTGTGTAGGTAAGGGAGCATGCACTGATTACAGCACGGTGCTACACCCACCACATCAGGGATGAACCTAAGTACAGCAGGTGATACCTCAGCACCACACTAGTCTGAATGGACCAGTATATTTTCCCCAGTGACTGAAGTGTCAATCCTGCCACCAACCCCAAAACTTATAAGTTGGAGGACTTACAGGCTTATAGCCTTACATGGCTGGATGTAGATTAACATCATTCCCAGGACAAAGCAATTATAGGTTAAGGGCCTTGCTCAAGGGCTCAACAGAGTAGGATCACCCCTGGCATTCACAGGAATCGAACCAGCAACCTTCCAATTGCCTGCACAGATGCTTAGCCTCAGAGCCGCCGCTCCGTCCGGGATTATGTAGGAACTGAGAAAACATCATCTATTTTAGCTCCAGTTACTGCAGCCGAAAGTCATAACCGGCTGTTGTTGTTATTAATGCGCAAGATGGTAGTTTAATTTCAGGATTCCATAACACGTTATATTTGAATATTATAGATGATGAAATGTTGAATCATTCCAATGCTTCTCTACAATGATCTGCAAGCTGCTGTTTGTATTCCACCATTCATATCTTGCATCGCAATCAGAGAGCCTGCAGACCTGTGGCCCCGTTTAACGTCGTGTTAAGGCACATTGCTGAACCCGGCCCATATGGGTTATGATGGAAATGTGAACACGGGACATGATGCTGAAACGTCTCGTTAAGCCTGTTTTATCCTGGGTCATCAGCCACGTGACACTTAACAACATAGCCATGTGTCATGGCTATAAGAAAAAATTATTCTCGGTTTCAAACCAGACGCTATAGCTTATGAAGAGGCCAGCTAACGCCCCGTTTGGAAATGGCCTACCCCCCCCCCCCCCCCCAGGGGTCCTTTATTATGGCCCTTGAATAGCGTGTCTCCCTGGGGGAGTTAATGAGGAACATTGTAAAAGGATGTTGTGTTACCAGTGACGTACCGCTGAATGGAGCACAGTCTTTTCCAAGGCAAAGGCACCACATTCTTGCACATTTACACAAAAACCATATAATTGTCACATCATGAGTTATGGTGCTCAGTGTCTAGGACTATGAGGACTAGGACTAGGAGGTGAATTAGGTGTAACACTACATACACTATTTTGATTTGTTGTGTATGTAAAAGAGTAAGATTTTAAACTAATGTTCTGATACTAGTTTCTGAAAAAAGGTATGTTACGCAACGAAAGTGAAATACATTTTTTTTGTCACATACAGTAGCACTTGTACAACATACTTATACATTCCTTATTCTGACAGGTTTCCCAACTGTACCACATTAAATTAGAAAACTTATCTAAAAATATACAGACGTAATAAAATATACTAAAAATATTGAAAAACAATAAGACAAAATTACAATTAACACAACACAACTTGAACACAGCCTGAAGTCGATCCTTCAGTTATTTTCAAAGGAGACTATATAGTTTCTTGCACTATTATTTTATAGTAAAACGGTTTGGACAAGAAGCTTGATATTGTCTCTTTGTTCATTCAGCTGTTCCCCCCTGCTGCTGTAGGGAATTTATTTTATACATAGAAAAATCTAAACCAAACGTCATACCTCCTGTCACGTTCTGCGGTCGGCGAGCGGGCGAAGGAGGCGAGTGAGCCGAGGATACGGGGCAACGGGGTTTATTCTGGGTAGATAGGGGAGCATACGGGACAGGCGCAACCATACATGAACACTATGCTGACAATACAATGACGGATCTGACGGGACTGAACAGAACGTAGACTAAATACAGGAGGTGACGAGCAGGAAACGAACAACAACTGGTAAACGGGAGGATTCCACACGGGGTTAATGAGGAGGTGTGGTCCACATGAGGGTGATCGGGCCTGGGCGTGACACCTCCCAACATCGCATCTGTTTTTTGTCGCGCCAAGGCTGATGCGTGCAGTAATGCTTGCAAATATTAGCTGCTGAGATATTTTTACAGCCTGGTCATAAACAGCTGTATGTATTGACCACCTGCGACACTGGTGGTGATTGCTGGTAGGTCTAAACCAATGTTTCCCAGCCAGTTCTCGTGGACCCCCAGACAGTCCACATATTTGCTCCAAAAACCTGGACCGTCTGGGGGACCATGAGGACTAGTTTAGGGATCACTGGTCTAAATCATGGGTGTCAAGCAGCAGCACAAGAGAGATCCTGCAGTAGCAGGACAAGCGAAAACTCAGACGGGACAAATAGAAAAATCAGCAAATGAGAATCTTACAGGCTTTAAAATAATTTTGGATACCTGAGTCTTTTTGGTAGTTTTGTTTTATTTACGCTGTTAAGGGAGCAAAGGGGGAGAAATAGATAAGACTAAAATGACGTCTAAGTCACACTGCACTCTTTACGACTTCATAAATTTAAACTGCCCTTATTCACCCCGAGACAACGGTTAATTGGCTCTGCATTCCTTGTTATTCTATTCATGTGCACAGGGTACGATAGCCTGACCACTATTATAGCCATAAAAGCATGCAAGGCCATCTGAGAAGTTATCTTCCCTGATAACCCCAGTTCACATCTCTATTATAGAAATTTTGTTGTGGGACCTACAGACATTTCATGTAGCGTGTGTTGCAAAATGAATGATTAACTTTCTTTGTACTGTAAACATGGACATTCAAGGTTAATTTGTAAAAACAGAATTAATATACATTGTTCACACTGCATTCTCTCACCAGAAAGCAATAAAACTACCTCTTTTCTGAGGCTGTCTTCCCGACTGACATCTAAAACACAGATCAGTCCACTGAATGATTTGTGTCGCTTTGTAATTTGTGCCCTGCTCTGCACATCTGCTGTGAAGCTCGGGAATAAATCAGTCGTAGACCAAGCAAATCACGCTGAAAGAACCCGACTGCAGTCACTCCAGGCTGAAATACACCCTCCACCCCCCCAGTTTCAACATTGCTGACAATGGAAGTCTGTAAGCTCTGGAACAGCGTGATCCTGTACTCAGATAAAGCTGTCTGATAAATAATAATAAATGAACAAGTTAGCCTCCAGTAAATGAGTTTGAGTCTCCGGGTTCTGATTGCTGTCATGAAACATCTGTTACCTTTCGCATATGCTGGTTGTGTTATTTTACAGTTTGGGATGATATTGAGCTTGTTGGGATGGTCGTCATTCCTCGTTCTGGGATTTTTCCACAAATGAGGCTCGTTTACCTTGCATACTGCGCATACCACAGCCAGGACTTTGTTCCAGGTGATGTCAAGAATTCACACTTTCTATGTCGTACCACTGGTTTAGCTTCTGGTTTGCAAAGCCATAATACCCCTATATATCTTCAAGGGGTTTGTGAATAACGCACTCCTCATACTTGGGCTTTAGTCTGGACCGGGTTTCTAGCTGAGATTATCCTGAAAACAACTTGAAGGAAAAATAAAATGACTGAGGACACATCCTATGCACAAACTTGCCATTCTTTTGCCAAGTTACTGAATCTGAAAACCATCAAAAGAAATCTTATTAAAAATATTATGATTCTGACCTATGCCTTCACAAAATTTGAGGCCTAGTTTGGATTAATTCTCAGCATGGTTAGTGGTTACAGATTTACTTTACTGCTGTTGTTTTATTTTTCATTTTTTTATTCTTTATTTTTCCATGGCACTAACATTATATTGAGAAAAAAAGTCTTTTTTTAGATATGAACCATAGATCAGTGTTACATAACACTGCAGATCTGGGAAAATGTATATGATCACACCTGGTGTGTTACTTGCTTTTTATGTTAAGGGTGTTCAGGGTAGCAACACTTACACAACACAAGAATGAGCATGACGTTTATTGTCACTTATTTCCCTGCAGCCTTAACCCGTGAGATTTTAGCAACTGCTCTAATACACGTATTAGCTCTTGCGCTAAAATGGGAAACAAATCAGTGTAATTAATTTATTTTTAATCTAATCAATGCATTACACCATTTGTACTCTTTAATTTCCCCTTGGGTTTGTTTTGGTATGTTTGCCTCAGTCTGGTTTAAAATAAATTGCATATAGAAATCGTGTGCAGATGTGAACACACGTCTTGGGGAAATTTTATTTACGGCTTTGATTTAGGTAGAGTAGCTAATCCCGACGTCTATTTATTATTTGCTCATGACTGATTTACTTTTGTTTTTAAATGTTTCCATACTGCTGATCTTCCATATTGCTCTGAGAAGCGTTACCTAGCAATAAGGCTGCTGTTTTATCTTCAGTATTAGCCATACTCTGGAAATCAATGTGGAAAAAACGCAGACACAGCTAAAGAGATGAACGCTCCAGTTATTGCTGTGAACTTCCAGATAAGTGGCGATTAAAGTGAGTAGTTTCTCTGGGTATCTGTCACTTTTAAAAACGCCGGGTCTCATACGCGTGATTGCAGCTTTTCTTGGGTGTGCTTTCCATGAAACTCAGACGGTGGGGGGCATGAGCGTGAATCCTAGACTAACATACAGTAGATACCCCCAAATCTTTCAGCTATCGAGATGCTGCTCCCCTCCCCGCACCACACAAACACACACAGACAAACACACACAGACAGACACACACACTCACTCACTCACTTTCTTTCATCAGGGAGGGGTAGTACTGGGCCTGGTAACCAGAGAAGAGATGAAAATGAATATTTGATGAGATGACTGCAGCTTCTGTCTTGCCTGTACGTTCTTGTACCCAGGAGACAAAATTCTCACATCGAGTACGAGCACATTGCTGAGAAGCTATTTAAAATGGCCAGTTTGGAGTTCTGATAAAGAGAGACTAAAGCCTCGCATTGGTTACAGCAAAACAGCAAAAGTAACCTTTATAACAAGTGTAGAAACATTAGACTTTAAAATGATGTACGTCCCAGGGAGGTCCCAACATGCGCATTTAAGCTGTTAGCCTGACAGCAAAATTTATGCAAAAAAACATTCAGATCTCTTGCAGCTTGTATAATTATATGTGCTTAACATTTGCATGCATGTTCATAAAGAAATAGTGAAAACATACAAATTAAGCATCTTAAGATGTTTGATGACCTTTAAATGTCTTTGATCCTGTTACCTTTAATGCATTTTGTGGTTTTGGTGACTGTTAGCTCAATCTGGGTGCCCTGTGTTGGGTTGGCGCCCCATCCTGGGTTGGTTCCTGCCTTGTGCCCATAGGCTCCGGGGGCGCGGCGCGCCCCCCGCCCCCCGCCCCCCCCCCCCGCGGCGGGGGGGGGGGGGGGGGGGGGGGG
>JAODLD010000056.1:3384480-3397426 GCA_026781065.1 Mormyrops boulengeri | reverse complement strand
GTGTTTTGCTGTGTGGGTGCTGGGGCACGTTTGGTGTTTGGCGGGGGGCGCGGGGGGGGGGGGGGGGGTGGGGGGGGGGGGGGGCACACGAGGGCGAAAAGAACATCCCATGAACTGGTAGTTGGAATGTAGCCATTAATGAGCAATATCTAACTGCAAACATTTTTTAATTTGTTAGACTGGTGGTTCTGTTTTTCTTCTTTAGAAAGATGAAGCGTAAATATGTTCTTTATAAGCTGTTTTCTTTGTGGACCAAAAGAGCTGGAGAATGCGACGGGTTGCCCCTTGGGTGGAGAATGCGACGGGTTGCCCCTTGGGTGGAGAATGCGACGGGTTGCCCCTTGGGTGACACCGGAAATAAAGCTGTGCATGTCATTTTGTCTATAATGCCGGCGTGGGATATCATCCCTGCCTCTCGGTCACGACGCACTGGGCCTGAACTTGCGGGGCTGTGCGGCACAGTGACAGGAACGCACTCAGCTGAGCACTGGGTGTTAACCGTCGCTGTTTCACACCCCAGATGGGTCAGTTTCATGGAGTTTTGACCAAACATGGTCGATGATTCTGTTTGATGCACAAAACAGGGTTAGAATGTAGAATGTAAATGAAGTTTCACTTGCACTAAACATTAATGAATTCTTTATTGATCCTGAGAAATTTATTTGAATATACAAACTAGATAGAAACGCAGTGTGAAAACTCTAGACAAAGTGCAGATATGGTGCACGTATTGCAAAAAATACCAAGCAGGAGATGCACTATATTCAGTAATGATGCTTGGTTATTACAGTAAAATATAATCAAAAGCTTATTCTCAGTTTATTTAAATGATAGATTTTTAGAACACGAGTGGTCAAAGGTTTTTCTTAAGGTGATTTACTAACCGTGAAAGGAGATGAAGTTTAGGCTTAAATTTATTGTTAAGCTATCCTCAGAATGAAGGTCTGTATGTATTGAAATCAAGATCATTCCCACTGTGAAGGTTAACTTTGATTTTGTGATGTTCCCACTGTGTGGTGTGTGTGTGTGGTTAAGGCAGTCAGGTTTTTGGTGAATAAAGTGTTCATTTGTGTTCTTGGCATTCTTCAGAGCCGCGTGCGTGTGGTCAGTGTGTCTGGACCCTCTGCTCCTGGGGTTATTTTGCTTTTGTGGGCTCCCACAGTCCACTGCCTGCCGACCACAGGGACCTTCTTTCAACAGGGAAGTTGAATCGTCGCTTGTGTTTGAATCTCCCAGTGTGATGTCATTTCCTGTGAGATTGGGGGGCGGGGGGTCTTTATATCCAGAGGGTTTATATCCATGTACAGGTAGGGCGGTTGTGTGCGTTATTGGTGTGTCCCAGAACACCTCGCCTTGGAGGGGGTGTACGGCAGGAGAGCAGGAAATCAGCAGGTCTGTAATTGGTTGAAGCACCGCAGGCTTCTTACTTCCTGTTGTATTTCCATTAGTGCTTCATTGTCACAGTCTAATCTTTTCTGTCTTGCTCCGCTCCTGCTCTTCACCCTTCCCCTTGGTCCCACCCTCTGCATCTCTTTGACTGTTAGGATTTGGCCCAGTTGGTAGCCGGTAGCTGACCGGCCTAGCGTTCTCGCTCACTGTTCACAGTGACACGCGCAGCCTGTACCGTTGCCGACACATTCTGAAGGTCCCCCTCTAGGCGAGTGAACTCTGTGGGCCATTTTTAGCTGTGTCTGACCCAATTCCGAAAGCCCGTGGATTCCTGGCTAGGTGTCCTGCTGCATGGGGCTTCACAACTCGAGTGCAGGATTCTGTGATGTATTATCAAGGTGGAACACGGTACCTGGAGACCGACTCTCTTTCTGCTTTCCATCACTACCTCCGATGCTGACCCAGAAAAGTCACCGTAGAGTTAATTGCCATTCTGTTCTATGTGGATCGGCGCCGTCTCTGACAGCTTAGGCTGCAGTCCCCAGCATGGACTTAAAGTACTGCGGCCATGTGCATGTGCCGATCTGCATTGTGTTCCATAAGGGTTACTATAAGCAAATTTTTATTTGAATGAAGTTGCCTGGCATTTGTTTTTATGTTATCACCAGTGTGCAAAAAGTTATAAAACGGTATATGTGTGTATAGTATCTGCGGAGGGCGTGGCTAGCCGCCCGCTGCCTTTCCTGCGGACCTCTGTGGAGGGTGTGGTTAGCCATCATGGACCTGTGCAGAGGGCCCCCAGAGGACACTCCTGTGCACCGATGCTCTACGTCGCATCTCCCATCCTGGGCCTGATCCTCAGATGCATCCGTTACCTGTGTTTGTAAGTCAACCATGAGTGTAAGAGCTGCTTAATGCTCCCAACTCCTCCAGCTGCTATTTGTGAAACACTGCAAATCGAAACAGTGAGGATGACATTAAGGGGATGTCTGATGTACCATGCGTCGTGCTTAATGTAGCCGGTAATCCCCTTCATCTGAGGCAGAGACTGATCTGCAGACCTTTCCTGCGTCTAACCTGTCACTGGTCATGTGATCTGGCCCTTCCCTCTGGATGCTAAACACTGCCGCCTCATCACCCGGGCCTCAGCACCTGGTTCCTCACTTCCTCCTGCCGCGTCAGTGCTCACGCGTGTCAGTAGTTTAAAGAAGTTTAAACAGGTGTGTCTGTCTCTTTGGCAGTGGCTTCCCTGGCAATCTGAGTAACCCTGTCACCTGTGACACTGTCCTTTTCCATGTCTCAGGAGCAGTGTGGCAGAGTGCAGACGCTGGTATGCCAGGGCTCTGGGTCCGGAGAGCTACCAGAGCGTGATCGTCCCTAGGTGAGTGTGGAGAAATTCATTTTCCTGTGTGTGAGAATGAGAGAAATGTGTGTGTGTGTGTGTGTGTGTGTGTGTGTGTGTTATGAGGTGTGTCTCTCTCTCTCTCTCTCTCTCTCTCTATACACCATGTCTTTTTTTTTTTGTTTTTATTATCTACGCTCTATTAGAAGATGAGAGCAGCCACTCTGCAGTTTTGGTTTTTCCATCTCTGCCCTTGCTGTGTAGTTCTCTCTTAGTCAGGGTTTGGTGACAGGGACGGCCTTCTGCTTCAGTCCCCAATGAGGCCAGGATCCCACATTATATATATATATATATATATACACACACACACACACACACACACACACACACACACACACACACGTTGCTCTTCACTGGCGACGTGGGTGCTGTCCCTGCGGCTTCTGCCTCTCCCGCCAGCGTCACCCACGTCACATTCAGTTAAGCATCTGTTCTGCTCGACTGCTTCTCCTGTACAGCTATTGCCTGGAATCTTTCCGCCCTCACGCAGATTCCCCCAAAAAGCTGCTTCTCTCGTGTGTTTATCAGCTTCTCAGTTCTTGACATGAACTTCCCTTGAAGGTGGGAGGGAACCCTGGCTGAACGCTGTCGTACAAACCCTCACCCTGCCCTGGAGACCCAGTACCCTACACCATGGGCGCTGTGGTGTCACGCCCCATTACCGGCAGACCCTTAACACTGGTTCTTCATTCTCCCGCTCTCAGATTGCTGTAGAAATCAAGGAGAACGGAACCAAGATGGCGTTCTTCAAGAACAGCTTCTGGGTAGGTGGGCCTGCTTGATGTGTGTGCATGCCTGTGTGCGTATATACCTGTGTGTGCGCGTGTCACTCGGACTGCGTCCTGACAGGCCCCCTCCCCGTTTCCCCGATGCTGACTTCTCAGTTGGCCGCTCTCTCACTTCCTTCCGACCGCCAAGGCTGCCTGCAGCACTCTGTTAGCAGAGCGAAAGGGGAAATGGACCGGATGGTTTCACTTCACTCGAGTCTCTTGGCCCGCTCCCTTGCACAGCTCGGTTTGCCCCCCCCCCCCCCGACGTGAGTAGTACCTCCCATTTATCAGCCTCTCTCTCCTAGAGCCTCCCCACACCTGCATGCGCTATTTCAGGTGTGCCCTACTTAACTCACCGACTTGCCGCAGAGTTTGGGGGCAGGAGCCTGGGGGGGTGGGCAGTTCCAGCACTGAATACGATCAAACATTTGTTCTTGTTAAATTAAATTGGGCCAAATCCTCTTACTCGTCACAGGCCTGCTGAGATGTATGGGCCATGCAGGCTCCTGGCGGCTCTCGTTATTATTTATTATTTGTTTTTTATTCACATTATTTTTATGAGTAGCAGCACCAGGGGTGCCTCTCGGTACCAAGAACGCAAAGATCGTACTCGTGGTCTTGGCAAGACCGGTCTTGCTAACTTGCCTCACAAGAACAAACTTGGGACACTATGAATCATGGGATTGGTCTCATTTTAGCCACTAATGTATCCTTGATATTTTGGACGGGGCAAGAACGACAACAGGGGAATTTTTACCATCCTCTGTACTTCTGTTCTTGGTATTGGAACCTGTCTTCAGCAATGGAAGATGCTGTTAAACGGGCACACGAGAACACAAGTACGGTCAGGAACACGTATTGAGAAACACACCATATCTTTATGGACTTGGTTGACATCCTGTTGACCTCTGTGGCACCGGCCTGCTCCTTAGTGCTGGGGGGTAACAACCTGTTTAATGCCGAATGTACCTCTGTGAGGTCTGGACCCCTTGGACTTCCTGTTGTGCTGGGCTGGGTGGGGTTGGGGGAGGGGGCAGGAACAGGCTGTGCCATTGTGGAAGCAGGGCCCTGCCTCTCTTGGTCTGCCCTCTGGATATCATTGTGTGTGTGTGTGTGCACAAAGCCTGCCCCCTCCCCCAAGAAGCATAGGAATGCGGCGTGCAGGGAGCCAGGGGTCACACAAGGGCCACCTGCTGCGGTCCGGTCGACAAGTTGCCACACCTGGGCAGCTCTGCCCCCTCGTGGGTGTGAATCGGAGACCTCTTTGTGACACCCTTATGGACTGGGGGAGGGTCCAGCTTACACTCTTGAGTTGGTGACCGCGTGGTGAGCAGACCCAAGTGTGCCGCCCCCACGAGCTGTCCCTTTGTGGCAGAGAACCGGCCCCCAGATGCCGCCTGTGTTAGGGAATTACACGCGCGGTAATTAATTGCGGCTCTGTGGGGGATTATGGGCCTGCGGGGACCCAGTCCGTGAGCCTGATCCGAATGCTAATCCTTCCTCCTGCTTCTGACAGCTTACAGTGCAGCCTGCATACAGTCACCTATTGGGATGCTTGCCTGCAAGGTAATTTGCGCCACTTCTGAGTTCTGAGTGTGTTGCCGCACAGCATTCTGGGAACAAGCCCTTAACTTCTGGCTCATCTGATGTGTGACTATGCAGGTGCAGGAGAACCCAGTGCTGACCAGTGTTTTCAGCATATTCTGTCAGTATCCATGCTACGGGTCCGGATCAGAACAAATCTGAATGTTGGAATGCATCTTCTGTGGCACTTTATGTGGGAACTTTTGATTTTAACTGGGTTCCTCTGTCTACTGCTGCAGTTACTGCATCCTGTTTTGCCTTAACCTGGAGCTTATAAAGGGGTGGGACCACAGCTACACTGGTTCCAGCTGAAATCTGATTGGTCCCTAGAGTGCCCACTCCTCTGTCATTCACCAATTCAAAGCATTTCATTTGCTGATATTCATGTTGTCCCCTCCATTAGTTATGGATCCTATTGTGCCCCCACCTGAAATCCTCCAGTGCTGTGCCCCCCCCCCCCCCCCCCCCCCCCGCGCCGTGCGTTGTAGTTCCCCCAGCATGTCGATGACCTGGATTCTATCTAGTGGGCTAAATTAGCCACATTTTCAGCTAGGTACTGAGGTTCGATTCAGTTCGGTTAATTTTTATACAGTGTCTTCGGCCACAGAGTTGCCTAAAAGTGCCTTACATTTACGTGGTATAATACATGTGTTGTGCTCGCAGTGAAGGCCTCACAGATATTATGCATAGAGTAGAGTATTTTACAAAAGCTGACCAATCAAATGACAGATTTCACCTGTAGACAGAAATAAATTTTGGGGTGGGAGGTCAATAGATGTCATCAATCAGGGGCCAAAAGTTGAGGGGGTTCAAATTTTGATAATTGGCTGCGTGTCTGATTGGTAGCAAACAAAATTCACAGAGGGTTCAAACAAGTACTTTGACTATGCGGTTACGTGCCCGTACCCCATCTTAGATGTACAGCAAAAGCTGTTAATCAACAGAGACATCCGGATCCCTTGAAGGTACCGAGTAAACATGCCATGTAGAACCACAATATTCTTCATCAGGATGAGTGCATTTCGCCAGGTGTGTTACATTTTGTTCACAGCATCCAGTTGGTGTGGCCGAAATGATTTTTAGCCAACTATATATCGAGCTGCAGGCGATCCTTACAGATTGGCTCTCTCTGAGAGTGAAGATGTCCAGATAGGTGTTTCATAAGCGTTGAAATGAGACAATATCCTTCTTCTTCCCAATAAAACAATATCAATATCGAGTGTTACTTTGTTCTTTCTACTGCAGGCAGCTTGGACTTTATGAGCTTGTAAAGGTCACAATAGAATAATATTTAAACGAGTACTATTCATCGTGCATTTTATTACAGAAAAGGAACCCTTCGATGTTTAAGTGGTCTGATAAAATACAAGGTAAAATTTAGAACTGACATTGACAATAAATATTAATGGTGTATGTTGACGCACCTTTATTTAATGGCACGCCATGACCATTATCTATCCATCTTCTGCATACTGATTCTAATCAGGGCCAGAGAGCTGACTATATTATAAGCAGTTAAAAGGGAATTATTGATTCTGGTTCATTTTGTGTTTAATCATAACAGTAGTCTGTCTCTGCAGTGTAACCACCTTTTACAGAATGGTATTATAGCTTCTCTGATTCGAGTTAATGTCTTGCAGATATTACAGAATATAAGGCTGCAGACATTACATTGAAGTAAAAAAAATTCTCCTTTTGATTGGCAGGGCGATTCGATGGTGCCTAGCCACCGTAGGCTGTGTGAGACACAGTCATACCATCTTCTGTGCGCAATGTGTCCATAATTATGTAGTAAAGTGTTGCGGTTTGAGGTTGGAGTTGGACGAAATCTACAACAGTATTGGAATAATGATCGAAGGTTTCATCATATGGTTGGGCTTGTAGAATGTTGAAATATTTACAAAAATATGGAAAGACAAAGAGTCTGATTGCAAATCTATATGAGATCAAAACAATAATGGCCCGGTTTTCCAATTCATCATTTATTGGGTCAATGGACTATTAGGGTTTTTCCCTAAAATGAATTTCATGCTCAATAAATTATTGAGAAGGTGCATAAATGTCAAATTCATTTTGTTTTTGTCTGTTTGTTTCCTTTTTTTAATTTCACTAGTGGGTGTCCGCCGGCATCTCCTGTAGTTAAGTTAAATAAATAAACTATCTTGGGGTAAATTTATATAAAGGTGGTGAAAAATGACTCATCCACTCATAAACAACCTGTGACAGAGAATCAGGCTCACCCTTCCAGGCACGAGGCTTCAGGAGCTGGGAGCCGAGACACGAGGGATAAATCTGGATTCGTGTCATGGGCATAGTCGATGGCCGCCGTGTACCAAGCCATGCAGGTAAGGAGCAGAAGGAGTGGAAAACGAGCGAACAACAGGATTCGGCAGCATTATTTTTATGCGAAACGGTATATGTAGTGCCATCTACAGGGATGTAAGAGGGGTATAGATGCCCTGGCAGATTCAGGGGACCCAACACTTGACAGGGGCCCTTGAGTATATAAAATTATGTGCTAAATTGGACGGGGGCGAGGAGGCAAGGCGATATTTTGACAGGGGGCTCAAAAGTTCTATGTACATGCCTGAATGACCCCATAATTATAGACCACACACAGTAAAGACAGTGCTGAAATTCTTCTAGAACCATTGAGTAGGGAAACAAGTTGTTTTTCCTTAACCTAACAACAGAGGGAGCCCTGGTATTTAGCTCTCAGACTTCGAGATCACATGACTACTGTTCTTTTTCTAAGTCATTATGTCATCCAACATGCACATTTTTTTTCTCTCTTGCTTTGCTGCTTTTTTCTTTCTCTGTCTCTTTTGTCTCACATGTGGAAAGCTCTTAGAATCAAATGCAAACAGATTATAAATAAGAAAAAGCCATGTGTTACTAAGTATATCACAGAGGCCAGGACACTGGCAACAATCAAAGTCAGGAAGTTTTAAAAAAGAGTTTCCTTTTACTTTTCCTGTATCTGAGACACTTCCAGAGGGAAACACATTTGCTCTTTTTTTTCAAAGTTAAACCATGGAAGAAAGTGCAATGATTGTACGGATGTTTTCTTCAATATTCTCATCTGGAGTAGTCGTGGTCTCCCGCGTCAGCGCGACGGGACAGAGACCTGACTGAGACCTGTCCCTTGAGTTGTTTTCTGTCCGCCCCGCGATGACACGGTGACACCCATTTGAGCCGCACCACTCCTGAATCATTAGCCCAAGGGCCGCTGGCAGTCGCCTGTCCGCGGCGCATCAATACACGCACGTTCGCCCCGCAAATTGCACTGGCAGCAGATGGGTGCCGGTAATCATCAATCATTACTTCCTCCCTCTGGTCAAATCAATTTCGGCCTGGAGTGGACAGAAATATACCTGTGCTCAGCGATATTGCCCACCAAGCTACACCTGGGCCCGGGTACGTAGCCCGGCATTAGTCAAAGCAGCAGCGGCTCCTGGTGTTCGCCAGCAATTGTGATGAGACTGCGATTCCCGGGCCAAATGGGACTCAAGGAAAAAAAAATAAAATGAGCGAAGGGGGGTGGTTAGGCAAAAGGCTTCTCAGCTGTGGATTACAAAATCGATACTTTTAATTGCGTGGGTGAAGAAATCACCTGTGATTCCAGGTCTTAATTAAATCTTACTAAAAGATATATGACGATAAGCGTTTGAGCCCTTGGGAGCTTCATTACCGACTGAAGAAGCAGATGAAGTATGTTTGTGCTTAATGTGTGGAGCGGTAATATTTTAGCTGTAGGAGGTGGGGAAGGCAGGCGTAATATCTAGCATGCCGTCTCATCTCGCTTCATGGTGACTGGAATTACTATCTAGATAAATGACCGTTACTAAATATCAGCCTCTGTAATTTGGGAGTCCAGTGATTTTGTGACATAGGGCAAAACCAAGAGGTGTCAAGGGATGCCCCAGCTGAATGGCCCCCCAGGAGTCAGCTGATGGGGGGTTTTCGAGAAACCGGACATCAGCACCAGTGTCACGCTGAAGCCAATTGGAGTCCGACGAGGAAGACAAATCTCAAGTCATATGATGCTCTTAAGATCTGTCCGACGGAGTGAATTAACCGTGACAAATGAGGTCAAACAGAGGGGCCCCCGCACTGGGCTTTCCCTCGCGTACTTTGAGGTCAAAGCTAGCCTCGCGAATTCCTGAAAGGTTCCGGAATCTTTCAACTTCGACTGTAGTACGACTCACGGACGTATTTGGTCTCCCGACAGCCACGTGAGACTGATTACCATGCCTTTGAATTAGTCAGGAGGCATCAGAGAACGAAAAAACAACATAAATGGTGCTGATTAGAAAATTGCTGGAAGGACTTGCAGACTGGAGCAGAAATGCTGAATATCTATAGTAAAGTCATAGGTAGAAAATACTCCAACAGGAAGAAATAAACTCTTAATGTGTTCAGTCTATTATGAGTCATAGATCAGCCCTGATATTTCTGTAAAAGAGCTGGAGACATCGTCATGGCAACTGCCTGTAAATGCAAAGAAGATATGCACTTTTAGAATTCAGTTAAATTTGGAAAAAGCAGCAAGGTATCACTAGGAAAAATGCATTGTTAAATGAGTCATCGGTCATTACAAGTTCATTTTTTAATTGATATATCATGTTAGTATTGCATTTCTGTGTAAGCAGTGGAAGGTGTGGATGTCTCAGGGCGAAGTCATGTGATGTGTACTCTTAATCTTGACCTATTCGTTGTTCTCCATCCCTGTCTTTGAACAGAGTTCCCTTTTCTCTCTCCCCCAGACCCCGGGAAGACGTTTTGTGCTCAGGGTGCTGGAAGTCGGAACAACTAATACCCTTTACTGAAGTTCTTTTGTATCATCGGTAGCGCTCAATAGCTACCAACGGTAGTATTTTTGGAGAGAGAATGATGAAGTCACCACTGAGCCATGGTATAATATTTAACGTAACGCCATGTTTGTTTTTGGTGAAAACTGTCGGTATGGGCATGGTGCCCTGCAGTACTCTCACACTGCATTACTTCTAACAACCAGAGGAGATGCTAAAGCTAAAGGCTGAAGCCTTACTTCTGAATAAACTTGGTGCCCTTATGCAAATAGACACCATGTGTGTTTTCCCCATGGAGACATGAAACAGCAATAGTTAATATTGCCCCCCCCCGCACACTCCCACCCCCAAATAAAGTTCCTATTCCTACCTCCCATCCTGTGACGTCTGATCCTGGTATATCACCCACAGCAAGGGCCTAACTTTCTATTGAACACTGGGAAGGAGGGGGGTGGGTTGTTGAGTTTTCTATCCATTCACTGTGACAATATGATTATTTGAGGGGGTTGTTTTGGCCGGTTCTGTTTATTGGGGGGGGGGTTATATCCCCTCCCCATAATTTACACCCACGGACCAAACAGTGTTACCAAGATGCACAGGCCACAAAACAGGGAAGGAACACCTTCTACCAGATGCCAGTCAAACCAAAGGATAAATTACTAATGTTTGTGATGATTTTATCTTTCTAGTAGAATTTCTAGAACATTGAGTGCCCATTTTCAGCTAATCAATGAAATATTATTTAGCCCAGCACATTAACACAAGAAAGCTTGTCACAAAGTGCTTTACAGCAATTTAAAGTAATTTCCCAAAGAGAATTCTTCTAAAATGTCATTACTGGGGAACTTAAATATTATTCTATGACCATTTTAAAGAAGGTAATGAGGTAGTACCTGGAAGATGTGAGTGTCTGGAGAATATACAACTAATAAAAGAGATCTTGTTTTCAATAGTGTATAAAAACGTGTATTATAAAACCCTCACATTCAGATGCGGAACAAAAATTTTACCTACAAAAAACTTATTTCCAATGGCGTGAAAGGGGATTTTTAGACTGTTATTTTCTAAGACCATTACAGTCCTGTGAGAGGTATTCACATCTACATCCATCAGCACTCATCAGGACCGGCAAAGCCCTTACTGCCTGCATTAAAAACTAAAAAAAAAACTGCTCTTTTCAATTTCCATTAAAAAGGCTGCAAAATTAAAACTGTGCCAAGCTGTAGAACCCTGAGTTTATAAAACAATTGGTTTCCAGTCCTTTAACTGAAGGATTTATTTAATTTTATTTTATTTTAATTTTTAAAGTTCTGTTTAGATTTATTTACATAATGGCATCATCACAAACAAAAAAAACCTGATTCAAAGTCTTGGTTTTGCTTCATTTGATTTCAAAACAAATCCCTTCGGTTCGTTATTTATTCGTTTGTTTGTTTATCTGAAACTCCTTATTTAACATTCCAAATTCCCCTGTCATTCTGAAGAGATTCTTTCAAATTACTGTGCCAAAATCGGAACATTACCCTTCTAACTTCCAAATCCCAGGTACCGCTGTTCCGTTCATTTTCAAACGTGGCTCTCTTGTATAGACGTTGGAAATGACTTCATCTTTTACCCAGGGCTGAACTTTCATTCATTTCCCCTAGGAAAGGTACGATCAACCAGGTCCCGCTTGGTTTTAATTGAAGTTTCACATTTCCCCGGACATGCAAATATCCTCTTCGTCCTGCAAACATATTTGAGACAGAAATAGAGTGTACAAATTAATTCTGGTCAGACTAATTGCATTTCCTTCTGGTCATAGGGAGTGCAGAACAATTTAAACAGCAATCGTCCGGCTACCTCTAAATCTATTCTATTTTATACTTCAGGCCGTCCTAAATCACCAATGTACAGATAGAGCACACAGAGTTTACTGATTGAGTTATTTGTTCAAGGGGAACTCTGGAACGTGGGATCGAAAGGTTACTTCAATGTTTGTTCAATATGATCTTCTGCAATTACAATTCCAGATCTCATCCATTATTTTTCTACATTTTATTTGTTTAGTAAAATCTATGTTTTGCAATCAATTTCTTTTTCCTTGCTAGTGGGTTTAAGGGCCATACTGTCTACCATCAACCCTCAAGCAGTCCCCTTTGTCCGATTTTCTGTCCTAGAGGCAGAGGGACAGTGTTTGGGGAACATAGGTCCTTCTACTGACCGGTGCTGGTACAGTTTCTGTGTCCAAGCACGTGAAAGTACAAGATGAATAATGTGCATTTAAGAAGAACAAAATGTTTTGTTATATAATTAGTTTACCCACTACCTGTCTTGAATGCCCAGACTTTACAGCTAAGGATCATGAGACAGAAAACGTAACCGAGATGCTTCTGCAATTCACATGGCTACAGCGGAACGGACGCCCACGCAAACACACATATACAGTCCCCCTGGATTTTAGAATTTCTGTCATGCCTTATACATCAGCTACCGGAAGTACATTACAAACAATCCCTTACGATGCCATCAGGAGCCCACAAGGTGCAGGACAGCAATGAGGCGGCACGCATTTCCACTCAGAGACGAGCGGATTCTATTTTACACGGCGTACATCTTCAAGGTCAGCATCAAATCAGCCTGGGACTCATGCAGTGCCGGTGTTTTCCTTCTCTAAATGAAAATGAACTAAACATATTTATCAAAGGACATATATGTCATAAAGACATATGAAAGCAATCATAAAACGGTTATTAATGTTGTTATTATTATTAATAATACTCATAATAATAATCATGACAGCAATAATAAAAGTAATAATAATCATAATAATTGTAATAATAATAATGTGGGAGAGAACAGTGGTGCAGTGGTCAGCAGTGTCGCTTCATACCTCTGAGACCAGGGTTCAAGTCTTTTCCAGGGTTCTATGTGTGTGGGGTTTGCATGTTCTCCCCGTGTCATTGTGGGGTTTGCATGTTCTCCCCGTGTCATTGTGAGGTTTGCATGTT
>JAODLD010000056.1:3368450-3384380 GCA_026781065.1 Mormyrops boulengeri | reverse complement strand
TGTCATTGTGGGGTTTGCATGTTCTCCCCGTGTCATTGTGGGGTTTGCATGTTCTCCCCGTGTCATTGTGGGGTTTCTTCCAGGTACTCTGGTTTCCCCTCGCAGTCCAAAAACATGCTGAGGCAAGTTGGAGTTGCAGAAATGACCTGTAGGTGTGAATGGTGTGTGATTGTGCCCTGCGATGGGTTGGCGCCCCATCCTGTGTTGTTCCCTGCCTTGTGCCCATAGTGCCCTGTGATGGGTAGGCGCCCCATCCTGTGTTGTTCCCTGCCTTGTGCCCATAGCGCCCTGTGATGGGTTGGCGCCCCATCCTGTGTTGTTCCCTGCCTTGTGCCCATAGCGCCCTGTGATGGGTTGGCGCCCCATCCTGGGTTGGTCCCTGCCTTGCACCCGTAGGCTCCAGACTTCCCCACAACCCTGAATAGGCCGAGCCGTTACAGAAAATGGATAGATAGTAAGGTCCTTTTTTGGAGAATCCTTCTTTAGACTATGCTGTTCTTTTAATATTTCACACACTTCTTCTTACTCTTAGGTCTGTGTTTAATGACTGACACACGGTTATCTATGATCTGCCTGTGGAAACAGAAGACTTGATAATTACAACAGTTTCTTTTTTATCAGTGACCTTGATAACAATAAAGCGAAGCTGGAAATTTAGGCCATTTTGTGGTTTTTCTGGTTATTTTTACATATATAGGATTAATATTTCTACCTTGGACTCAGGACAAATGTATTCATGCTGTAGGGCAAATTTTTATGAAAAACAGTGGTTGTCTTGTTTTGTATTTTTGTGTTACAATAAACTGGTTTTAATGTATTTTTAGGAGGAAAGACCTCCAGTAATGTGCCTGCATTTATCTTTTGGGGAAAAAAAAAACACACAAAGAAACTGGAATTATTAAACTTATGATCTTTGCAATGCAATAACCGCGGCGTATCTCAACGTACTTTAGCTCTCCAAGCGCTATCCAGTGGTTCTTTTATGCTTAAATATAATCTGTCAATTGTCAGGTAGCATAGAGGCTTTTCATCGAGCAAATCAAAGGAAGGCTAGCCTCCTGTTTTTACTATATATAAAACACTTGCATCTGACAAAACTCCCTCCAAGGTGATATTTCAAAAGATGAAAGACGTGTTGTGTGCGTTTCATTTGAGTGATGGAACGTAGCACGCAAACAACAATCAGGGTTGTTGTCCTCCCTTGGCAGGTGTCGCCGGTGCTCTCTTTAAATATTGCACGTTAGAAGATTAATTGCTAACAGAATTTGCCATTAATTTTCACCCGGGTTTCTTCAGATAATTACAAGCGCATTCATATGCGCACAAGCGAGACCACACACAGAGCTGAAACTGTCTGCGAGTCTCAGGACCATCCAAAGGAATGAAAGAACAGAATTTACTGTAACCAATCAGTACCGAGATTTAAACATTACACGGACGCTCTTCAGGTTACGATGGTTTGTGTTACGATATTTCGGCTTTGCGATGGGTATTCCAGTTCCATTCTGTTTTTCACTTCCAGAACATTAATCAATAAATTGCACGATATATTCAACACTTTATTATAAAACAGGCTTTGTGTTAATGATTTTACCCAATTGTAAGTGTTCCTACCATGTTTAAGGTGGCTAGGCTATGATATTCGTTAGATTAGGTGTACTGTATTAAAATGCTTTTTCGCCTTACGATATTTAGGTTTATCGGATCGTAACCCCATCGTAACCCAGGGAGCGTCTGTATTAGAATATCACCTACATTGAAACAGAACAAAGACTTCATAAACTGAAATATGACGTCAAAAAACAACCCCAGCGACTTTCAAAAGGATGCAACTGTGATGGATTACTGGTGAATTGCGACAGACAATTGCTTAGACCCACGTGGTGCGTTAAAGTCGACATTTAGCTCGAATACATGACATAGGATGATAGAAGACGCATGTTACAGTTTTTTGCTTATTGGAGCATTGGTCATATTTTAAAGATTTTGTCTCGCCAGCATCCAATAAGACGGCGAAGAAAGCGTTTGGGGAAAAAAAAGAAACAAATATCTGAAAATGCTGATCTATCTTTGGACGTGTTCATGTGACCGACGTGTTGTTTGAACACTGAAAAATGCAATTGTTTATAAAATGGAATCATTAATATATATGCACCAGGGGTCACTAGTCTGCAGATGAACACCAATAAGTCTCATATTAGCCTTAATCAATCATTCCCTTATTTGCATAGTGCATTTGACATTTTAGATTGTCTTTTAGCAAGTGCAAAAAGAGGAAGCGGTAAAAATAAAAAAAATAAAAAAACACCAGCCAAATATGAATCTGTGACCTCCTTTTCAAAAGACCATTAAGAACTGTTTTTTTTTTTATATCCAGAACAAAGCAGGCAGCGAATTATGCAGCTCTGCTGGTCTGACTATAAAACAGCAAGCGTTTGAGGATGATTTACTACAGAGCTGATAATAAGATGCAACTACTTATGAAATATCAGCTGAATAACCAGGTCTAAAGAGTAACATATAATGTAGCCGGAGACCTATGTGCAGGGGAGGTAGCCATGGCGGGGAGCAGAGCCGTTTGAGGGGGTGAGGATGACTGCGTCCAAAGGTACCTGGGCATAACACACACCAAGGTGTGAGCTCTCCACCTCAGCAGAGGGCGGAAGGGAATTGAGTCAGTTGCGTGTCACCAGGATACAAAGGACCCTGTAGTGCTGGATAATTTGTCATTATCGGAACGTTTACTGAACGTGGAAATAACATTCCAATAACGTTATAGTAAGAATGTTCTCTGCCAGCTTTGAAAAGGCCTCTAAATAACGTTAGCTAAAGTTATGGGGATGTTCCCTGTTAGCTTGGTAGGACTGCAAGGCCGCACTAGGCAAGTCCATGATGGAGTCTCTGCGGGCCAGCTGGTAATCCTCGGTTTGACTCCTTCACCGACACCCAGCAAGCTATGACTCAGGATGTGCTAACGTGTGACGGCACAAGAGCGTCAATTATCACCTCAGCAAGGAGTTCTGCTGTGTTGTAGGCCTCATAAATGTTCTTTGTGTTGTGAAATGAGTTATTACTGGTGACGCCTTTCTGAAGGAGTATTCATAGAGCTGTTAACTTTGAAAGTAGACTATAATTGCCGTGGCTATTCTTGAGCTGAGCTGGGGGTTTTTTTCAGCAAGATCTCATCAGTGTCTCTAGTTATTATAACAGTTAGTGCTGGTTTGCATTTAGACCTAATTCACATAAGAGCTACTTAAAATCCATAACAGCTCTTGTACTATACAAAGGCTCACTCTAAGACAGGTAGAATTAACAAAAAAATGTAAATTAAAAAGAACATTTTTCAAATAACCTAACTTCCAAATCAGGAGGAAAGCTCGATGACACAGTAACTGTGTTGCGTAAGATTTCGAAATGGTGGAAAATAATTATATAATATTTATATAACATTGTATACAACTATGAAACATTTTTTAGAATGGAGGGTTGTTCTGTTCTCTTTTTGTATTCTAGAAAAAGTCAGCAGAATTTTTTTTTAGAAAAATGTCTCTCAAGCCCCTGCATCCCTTTGAGTTATTTGAGAAACAATTCTTTCGCATATCTATAAAGAGTAATAAGGTAGGAATCCGAACACTGTATTATTCAGAACGCATCACATGTCATATGTGTAACCACTGCTGACTGAGCCGGAATGAGCTATTATTGTACTTAAAATACATAGGATTGTCTTTGGTGAAAACGTGGTGCCAGTGTGGGCTGTCCCTGGTTTTGTTATCTGTCAGCTGCAGAGGTTTGCTGTGTAGAGGTCGGTGTATCCCCGGGGGAGTCGGAGGGGGCGGTAATGCTGACATTTGACTCCTGGATGCGCATTCGCATCGCTCAGCGTCACAATCCGTCATATGTAGCCTGAGAGACAGGACACCGCTGGCTGTGACCAGTTACTTAACGGGGGTGGTGATGCAGCCTGGCGGCTCCGCCCGCTGCCAGCTCGCTGGCGAGCATGGGGGGGGGGGCTCTGGCGTTATTTCACAGGGCAGTGGTGTGAAGTTGGGAGGTCACTGTCTGCCCTGGGCTCCGCGTTATAATGTCCTGCCAAGGGCCGCAGATGATGATCCCCTTCACAGCCTCGTGTCTGCCCCTTAGTCTCCAAGCAAAGCCAGCACTTGTCTTTGAGAGCCTAGTGCATACAGAATTCAATACTGAGCCCCTTCCTCTCTAGCTAAAATTGATTCTTTATAGCTATGTTGGATATATGCTCTTTCATTATCACCTTAACATGCAGAACATGTTCCATTGTCATCATATAAATAATTAGTTCAGAAATAAATGAACATGTGTACTTGTGGCCTCTTGTTTGTTGTTTGCTATATTCATAGAAAATGTTAGGAATAGGGATAAATCAGAAAGCATGGGTGTCTTATGGAGGAAAAATGACACTCAGCATCTCTCCCCAGGAAAAAAAAGGGTTCCTTTGTGTGCTACACATTGTGTTTCCGTCATTGTTTGGCATGATTCACGGCCCTGTATGTACGCAGTATGCAACACTCAATTTCAAACTCTCTGCCCCTTCAATTGTTATTTTTTTCCCGGCACCAAACACCCAGTCATCCTGAAAATCTGCATTTTCAAACTGATATGTGATGAAACCAGATTTGAGAGGCACGTTTTGACACAAGGAGAACGTCTACTTCCTTTGACTACGGTGCTGATCCTATTGCATCAATAAATTGGTCATTTTTAACTTTACCTGCAATCTAACCATGTAACTATGGGTAAAACCTAATGATTAGCAATTAAATATGATTTAAACAGCAGAATGTCCTCCATAATTATTAAGTAGTATGTATATGACTTGAGGGGGCAGCACTGAGACTTAGCAGTTAGCATGCAGATCTCAGCTCAGCTCCTATCTCAGGCTCTGTGTCTGTGTGTGTACTTGTGTGAGTGGTGTGTGTGTGTACATGAGTGTGTGCGCGCCTATGTGTGTGTCTGAGTATCTGTGTGTACGTGTGTGTACATGAGTGTGTGTATGTGTGTCTGTGTATATGTGTGTGTGTGTCTGCGTTTGTCTGTATGTGAAGTTTGCATGTTCCGTCTGTGTTCCATGGAATGACCCCAGGCCCTCGTCTTCCTTCCGCAGTCCGAACACACACACACACACACACACACACACACACACACACACACACACACAGCTGCCAGCTGTCCCGCATAGTCCGGGATGGTCCCATTTTGAACCAATACAGGACGTGATTTGTCCCCTATTTCTGTACACATTGTTTTATACATACTCTAGGTCAGGGGTTAAACGACAGGTAGACTCCGATCCGGATCCGGGCAAATGGTAACGTCGGAAACACAGAGGGGGGGGCGGCAACCCTTATTTCTTCAGTTGGAAAGTGGCAGCCCTACATGCACATAACCTGGTGTCTTTACACTGCTCACAGTTACTGTGTGTGCCTGCAAGGGACCAGTACCCAGGACCACCAAGAGCCAGCACTGGATATGCAGTTATGGAAAATGGTTGGATTTACATGAAGTGAATTTTGGCTAACAGTGTTTGACAAGGGTTAGTGGAGGACTTTTGCTGAGAAAAGGAGGGTAAGCCCACAGATTTGCAGCATCTCCTCCTCCTCGTGGTCTCTGTCCAAGCTGCTGTGTCTGTTTTCCTGTCATATCGCTGTCCTCTGCGTCACAAAGCTCTCTCCTTAGTCCCCTTTAATCTTTTTTATGCAGACAAAAAAAAACTTTCTCCGGCATGTCATGTTTTATGTGTATATGGGAATTAAAGGGATTAATCAAGCTGGGTTTTCTATTGTTCTATTTAATTTATTGTTTTTTTTTTTTTCAAATTTGATTTCAAAAACCCCAGGTTTCATTACAGTGCGGGTTACAAACCAATAAGAAAACGTCTTTTTAATTTGCTCTTCATGGCACATCAGAAAATAATTAAATCCTTTGCATACAATGCAATGCGTACAAATGTTATTGATTTGAAATTAATTCTTGTTTATTAAGTAACATCAAGCATAATATCAGCCATAGTCAACGAGAGATGAAGCAGCCTGCAAATTAAGGCGTGTACCCTGCTGGAATCCAGAGATATTACACACTGAGTCAAACTCTGCGAAGACGTCAATAAGTATTTTCGTACTCAGCACCGGCAGTATAACATAGTGGCAGAGGAGCACAATGAATGTTGAGGAAGGTGGGAACAATCAGTAGAAAGACCCCCCCCACGCTGAGACGGAGAAGCCTGCCACACACTCGGACAACTAATCACGGCTGCCTACTGACGGATGGCTCAGCCAGCTTCGAAATATATCATACTGACCAAGCCGTGTCGACATTTGCCCATCCGATGGCCGACCTACTGCTAACGTACGGCATCTAGGCAGATAGATCATTAACGGTGTCTCCTACAGGGTCTCGGGGTCTAAATATTCTTTCCCATACAAGCTGCTACTGCCTCATCTGTCTCAGGGACAGTAAACAAATAAACAATCAAATAAATACATGCAATTAAATAAATAGTCAAATAGATAAACAAGCAATGAATAAATAGGCAAACAAATAAAAATATAGACAGCCAGACTGACAGATAGAGAAACAAACAAATAAACACACAAATAAATAAATAAATGAAGGTCTTATTTGTAATATGCTTCGATGAGTGGCCAGGCCATTTTTAACAAGCGAGATTTACTGAGCTGCGGCGGGTTCCAGCCTCCGGCCTAAAATGTCGCCATCGATTACATCCATCGCGCCATTTATTAACGTGTTAATTAAAAGAGACGCGGCGATAAGAAGTGATAAACCAGCGCTGCCAGCATTACTGTGACGCCACGCTCCAGACGCCTCATTTATACCGTTTACAAGCAGGCCGTCGTCATTAAGTGGGATTATTTTTGTTCCTCATTTCGCCGTAGTGTTATAAAAACAACAGCACTTTAGCAAGTTAAATTGCAGCCTAATGACCTGTAGATTTTGCCCCCGCGCACAATCATTCTTCCATTTGACGGTGATAGTATTACCTACGATACTGTGCCACGTAAATGGCCGAATTACCCACAATACTGTCGGTCGCTTCTCTGCAGTTCAAGCTTTCATTGTGCAAAAGTAGCACACATCACATAATACTGATAGAATTGCTGCATGATATACGCTATAAAATAAACTTCCTATTCTAGCCGTGCCCATTAAAAGCATTGATGATATATCAACATCCATCAAGCGTCACTGAATTTGAGACAACAATGACCATTAAATCTGATTCCATATAAATTCCATATAAGAGACCAACATCAGACATTGTGGCAGGCTTGTAATATAATATATAAAGTTATTATAATTATTAGCACAGTGTGGATTTTTCTTGGGGAAAAAAACTCATTGAACCAGCAGAAACACTAGCAGTTGATATGACGCGCATCATCAGTTTTTTCTGCTTTGCAAAGACCGTAAGCATCGCTGTGACAAAACTCAAGAATGTTTTCGGCGCATTAATATTAAAATTGGCGCGCTATTCGTTTAAAATGAAAGCTTTCATTTAATGCTTTAATGAATACTCACTCTTCTCCAATTTGAGCCACTCCATCATTAAAATGAGTTTCATTTTCAGAACGGACAGTCTGTCTAACGCATTTATACTCGCCTTGCTTATTTCTCCGTCACCGTAGCGTCTTTATCTTTATTCCTCCTGTGCAACAGTTATGTTACCGTGCACTTTACATCTTTGTTACCCTTCACTGCCGTAATTTGAGATGCTTTCACATCTAGTTTGAGATATGCATGCTGACAGCTCTTCGCCTTTTCAGATGGTTTCCCTCAATGTTTTCTAAGAGAAGGTTGGACTGAAAAAGTCAGCGTTTCCACTGAAATAGCTACGAGGCTGAAGTGAACCGTGCCACAAAAGCTGTCCTTGAGAAATGCACCCTTGAGAACCTGTTTCTGGGAAATTATCCACTTGTGTAAACGAGGAAAAAACTATAACTTATGAGAAACCTATTCAAAACAAATCAACGGTTAAACAGCCTATGATAATAAAACATCTGTAATATAAGATGCTGAATAATAATAATAATAATAATAGCCGTTTATGTTCTACACCACTTATCCAGAGGTAAAGTGAAACAAGAAGGAAAGAAAGAGAGAAAGAAATTATGAGTGTGTTTACAAGAAAGCGGGCAGTGAGCAAACTCTCATATAGCTTTTCTTGCAGCTGCCTTTCGTTATTACACATTGTTGTAGTAATAATGCTTGGCCGTGTTATTTTTAGTAAATGGGATCCGCGGGCTGATCCTCAGAGTGACGCTCTCCGGGGAAATAAGTGTGATCACTGCAGACATCGGCGACGTGCCTCCAAGTGCCCGGGCGTCGCTGTCACCGACTGGCTTATTCCCCCGACGCGCCGCGCAGCCTCCCGTTTCCCCCCGGATCCGATATGCGGGGTAGCTATGCCGTGTTGGTGCCGCGGTGCGCGAACCGCGGGGGGATCGCGGTACTGCGTGGGCTCCTCGGCTGTGATGGGGGGGCTTCTTCCCAAATAAGTGACAGTAATACGGAGAAAAATGCGACACATCACGTGACAATGACAAATACGGTTTGTCATGCCGAATGAGCATAATTTAATATCACGATCATAATTCATCAATGATCAGAATTAAAATCAAATATGAGTCTCAAGTCATCATGCCGATACATAATGAATGGCTTGTAAAATTTAAATTTGTATATCAAAATCAGTAATGGGAACAAACCAATGATTAAAAAAAAAAAGACTGGACCTTCATGTTTCTATACTCTTACGTCTTCCATAAATAGTTACGAAATCACGATGCCGTGGGCTCTTTGGCGGCAGATATTGCTTTGACTGTACCAGTGTCAGGTCCCTCACATGAAATTTGGATGTGTTTTTAATGTTTTATGGTCCTCATAAGTTTTCTCCTTTTTAGAAATAATGCAAATCACTATAGCGATCGCTCCGGTTGGAATTTTGTTGAACAGCCAGAGAGCAATGAAAGCATTTTAGATTCTTTGTGACTTTGTCGCGAGTCACTTCAAAAATGAGGCTTTCATGTCTTTTATCCAGGACCAGGCTGCTTACAGATGTCTTTAAAGCACTAGTGGGACCTTGCAAAATATCCACAATTTATAGTGCAATTTGTGAACATTGGGCATTCTCCATTTTTTTCGAAATGAAATTTTTTGCAGATTTTACTATATATCAACGTCCCTCTGAAGTTGTCGTCTGCTACATACACCTCCATATATTTCGCTTGTTACAAAATATACGAGTGTGAAAGTTTACCAGGGTCAACTGAGCGTAGTAGCAAGGGATTATGGGAAAAGCACTCTCGCTCAAACGCGATCAATGTCGCCAGCGCTCTTATGATCTGAAAATGTCTCCTCTGTCATGTCAGCGAGCAAACATTTTACATCATAGGAGAAAGCGATCTGTCAAGGCCAGCAGCCTTTGGCACAGTCGATTCTAAAGAATAAATCATCAACTTAATGCTAAGAGAAAATGTAATCAGGAACTGATGCAGCAACTAGAATTTAGGTGAGCACAATAAACACATCACGGCAGACGCTACTTTAGTGTGGAATATATTTGATCTGGGGACGTATCAAATTAACTCCTTCAAGGTTTACGGCTTAAAACTATCCATGACACACGTGAGCTTCCGCTACACCAGCCACACCTTCTTAAATATTTACATTTTTCAATTTACATTTGATTTTATTTAGCAGACGCTTTTGTCTGAAGTGAAACAAATAGTTAAATAGTCATGAAGTCGACCAGGCGTAAATACCGCTAGGCTGAGCATCCAGCGAACGCCCAGCTACAAGTGTGAGCAGGATTTGAGCTGCACGACAACAACTAACAAATGAAGAACCTAATAAGACTAATCAAGGACTAGCAGTGCAACATTAAGGGCCATCAGGGAATACTGAGTGCTATCAGGCTAGGAGAGGAATGTCTTTAGCAGATGGGCCTTGAGGCATTTCTTGAAAGTGAAGAGGGAGTTTGATGACCGGATGTGGTTCTGCAGCTCATTCCACCATCGGGGAACCACAAGGTAGGACGGTCTGGAGTGACATTTCTTGCATGGCGGAGGGATCTCTGTAACATCACCTCATATAGGATTCCTGGTTTACCTAAGGACATTCTGAGTAATTTCAGTCTGGCTATTACTTCTGATCTTTTCATGCATACTTCATAACCTTAAAATACAAGGGCAAATTAAAATTAAATAACATCAGTTGCAGTTTGTAATTGCTGTGTGAAATGTAAGTGGTCTTATTTCCATAGCAACATAATAACAAGGCCGGCCCACAGTGTTCTGGCGCCCCCTAGGCAAGATTCCGCTGACCATCCCCACCCAACCACCCCTAGAGCAGCAGAAAACAAATTTTCTCTGTCGATTTCCGTAGCATATGGTATCTGCCTGCTAACTAGCTAGTTTGTGTCTGTTACCCAAGAAACATAGTGAAAAATGTAAACAATTGCAAATAACTGTAATGTCACGGAATGCAACCATAGGTATTCAGATTTTTTTCACTTGCTCTCTAGTACCCCCGCAACCCCCCACCCCAATCTAATGTCGCCCTAGTCAATCACCTATAGGGTGGGCCAGCCCTGCATAGTAAGCAGAATGGGTATACTAATAATAATTGCGAGAGTTTTTTTTCATGAAACAACAAAAGCTGTATCACCTGTCATCTTTGTACACTGGAATTCAGTTATAGGACACCTGCATCTTATAAACCACACATGTGAGCCTTAATTGAATATATATGTCGGCAAAACCATTCTCTCCATCTTAGTTGAATCCCTGGAAAATGTTTGAGGGGAAGTTAAAACATTTTTTCCCCCATCCTTTGTAGACTCATATCTATCACCCGTGGGATTAATTATCTATAAACTGAGAGAGCTATAAAAAAAAGAGGAGGGCACAGCTAGGACACTTTGAGAAAGGAAAAAAATAAAAACCTTAACGAAATCCTGGTCGAGACTGAAAGCGATATGACAGTTTAAACATTATACAGAGTTCAACACGCTTTATGAAAATTTAAAGCAAGATGCCGAGGGCTAAAATGTCAAGGGAATGAATCAAAATATCCTTTATTCTGGGAATCGACTGCCAGATATACGGAGATATCCCATCCACTGGGTCAGGGTTAGCTGAGGTTTGTGTGTCAACACGTCTGAGTGGGCAATTTTTCGTAGCCTTTTGGTCCCTATGAGTTTCTGTACATAGCCCTCTGCACTCCTTCAAAATCTGAACCATACTGACAGTACAGTACGTAGCATTTTTGCCAGAAGCGTTATGTATGTATAGTCCAGTCAGATGAGCAGATGGATGGAAATGATGTAGACCAGATTGGACAAGTGTAGAGCATAGCTGGCTTGTGGTCAAAAACTGATCCTGCTGAAGTTTCGTTAAATTGTGGCCCTCGGGTTGATTAACGTCTTGACCGCTTTAGGTGTGTCCGCCTTCACTTCAGTATTTATTGTGTTTCCTTGGAGGATGGCCAGAGATGACAAAATCTGAGAAGTCAAAAATGCTTAGCCAGCGGCGAAGTAGTCGCAATGGGATGGCTTACTGTAAAAACCGCAATACATCCATTGCTCCAAGAATGCAAGGAGGCCTTTTTTGAAATCCTGAGCCCCGTGGGTTGCATGACACCGTAGAAACCTTTCCCCGGTCATCAGTCCCTATACTCACATAACCAGATGTCCTCATTATTTTTAGTGTTTGCTTTTATAGAAGTTTAAGTCAACATTCAATCAAACCAGGAGACATCTAGTGCTTGTATAGTACAAATTAGTACAAAAAATATATATTCACCCTCAAAATGTAAGCTATTGATGACAGCTCAGAGTTATTTATAGACCTTATAAGGAGATAATGATGTGTTGTGGGATTCCTACATGCTATGCCATTTTCTCCATTTTGCACACACACTGCCGGGATTACTTTGAAAGAGGTCATATTTATTTGGTTCCATCGGCGGATACGTCCTGCATGGTAGAGGTAATTCTCAACAGGATGGTACAAAGTCGGAACTCTACCCAGACAACGCGATAAATGCTTTATTTACAGCGGTAGGCTGCCCTTCTCGGCTTACAGGCTCCTCCCCTTTTTGCTGTCTATTACTTATTATTATAGGAAGAAAACTGATAAACGTGTGTACCGTAAGAGAGGAGAGAAGTGGTTTTATTTTAGAAATGATTATTCATGTAGTGTGTTCCTTATTGCTTGATTCATTATTCAGGCCTAATTATGGTCACACTACCTTGGACAGGCCTATAGGAGGACGACAAATATGTCCTGTGAGAGACTGGCATCCTCTGTGATAGCAGAGGACTCGTATAAATCCCTTATTTGAGCTGCTCTTTGTCCTACTGTATTGTCCCCGTATGCACCAGTTCCCTATTCTGCAACTATAGCACAAGAATTTCACTGTGTCCCTTGGAGAACATGAGACAACTTGAAACTGATTCAGGCTATTTAGAAGAGCATGCAGAATGGTGGCGGACACGTCCTCTCTCACTCACTCATACTGTTATTGTAGGTTGTTGAGTAAATGTCCCTGTTTTCACACGCCTTTGCAGACAGCTCGGTCGAAACTGTGCATTTATTCAATATATTATAAGCACTTGGCAACACGTTGTAAGGAAAAGGTAACTGATGAATACACTGTGACATTTGAGCTGACATTTGACATACTCCACCATAATATTTATTATTGTTATGTTTTCCATGCATCGAATTAGTCATATTTCTTACAGCATAGCCTGATGATTTTCCTTCTGGACACTGCAAATTGCATTTTGATATGACTTTGGTTTTACATAATAAGGTAAATGCACAGCCTTACTAAACCAGAGCTATGCAGGATTTATTTATTTTTTATTATAATCAGGAGGGCAGATAGGGCATTAACTATAAAAAAAAATAATGATTTTAAACGATCCAGGCAAGTTTGTGTATAATTGTTTTCCAGTGAACCGATCTTTTAGCTGAATATTATAAGAAAAAGCAGTACTCTTAGTATAATACAATGCACGTGTATGAGATACAAGTACCCAAATTAAAAGTAGCCTAAAAGCATAAAATCATTAGAATTTTAATTCACCGATTATATCAGTAGTTATCGAGGTGCATAACATTAACGGCCACACCCCGCAGGCACAAGAGTTTCCATATCACACCTACAGCCCACTAGACAGATAAATGGCTATATTTTTGGTTGAGCTAATATTACACTTCTACCGTATTTGCTGAAGTGTACATTTTTTTTTCTTTGTGAACGAGTCATATTTATAAACCAGTGTAAACCGGTCCTCCGTAAAGCTGTTTGACAATGCAGTGTTTGATGTTCATGGTTTGTAAAACCATACCCTCCCTGTGAAAAAAATATGTATTTTTTTGTGAGAACATTCACAGAAAATAATTACTTAGTGCAGAATTCTTGGTAGAACTGTTGTTTAGTCTTTAAAGTGGATAAATAAATAAATATTCAATGTGATGTGTGACACAACAAAGGAACTCTAATCCAGGTGTTATAAATTATTGTATTTTCTTTTTCGAGCACATTAATCATATATGCAGTATTTACCTAAATGTAGCAATTATTTCAGCTACTGCAGGCACATATCTTTTTGTTGAACAGACGCAAAGAATTCTCTGCTCGTCAAATCAGCAAAAATGTTTTGGATTTTCACCATCTGCAACGTGTTTTGGCCCAAGGCTCAGGAAAATAAATGAAAAAAGTGCACCTGGCAATTAAATAAAATGTGACATGAAGGGGGCGCTCTCCTGGACAGTGCTATCCAGGCCAGTGTTTATCCTCGCAAGGCAAAAAAAAAAAGCTAGCCTCATCCATATACAGCCGTGAGTTAAGTGCCTGAACACAGTGACAATACCGTCTCTTCTTTTTTGCAAGAGAAAAATACTTGCACCAAGAAATAAATCTCCACCTACCGATTACCACCAGCACAGGGCTTTGTCAAAGAGGCTACTTTCCTTTTTTTGTGGATAACCTTGTGGATTATCGCTCATGTGTGGTGCGTAGTACACTGTCTCCAGGTGCCGTGGACCGGAAAAATATGAAGGACCCCCGAATCCTCCTAGCCAAGATTATGTGCTATCCACAGACTTAGCAATGCAGAGTGCTGGCTACAGATCCCATCCCATCTACAGTAGCGCTCTGTTTGAATAGCTGCACTTGGATTAAGGCGGATTTTTGTAATTAACTTTCTCATCAATATGTGCTTCTGAAGATGCACTGGCCACAAGTGATCGCAACTGGCGTCTTGTCTGGGGGTGAGCCAATATTACACTGAAAACAGAGCGCCACAAATCATCCACACTTGAGTCCTCTCCGTCATACGTCATTCTGGAACCACTCACCAGTTGGCTGCCCTAATTCCCAGCGGTTTCCTGACTCAGGAACTATACCAGGCCGAAAGCCTAGCAGTGTGGCTGGGGTACTGCGCATCTATGTCTTGTCCGAGCGAAATTACGTTTTTGTGACATCACCTCAAACTAAGAATAATGTTCTTATCATGCTGTGCGGTATGGTGCGTCACTTCCACATGCCACACTCAATCGACATCTCTAAAAATTACTGACCTAAAATAAAATCTGCATTTCAACATATCAACCTCAGATCAGTGTTACGAAAATATGACGGTGCTGACTCACAAATTTTACTGAAAGACATTGTTGTTTTTACGTAATATTATGACTCAGTTGGGTTGGCGCCCCATCCTGGGTTATCCCCTGCCTTGTGCCTGTGGCTTCCGCGACAGATTCCGCATCCCCGTGATCCTGCATAGGACAAGCAGGTATAGAAAATGGATGGATGGATGTATCACGACTCGGTAGTAACGCTAAAATTACCTGAATGGCACTGAGCGTTGGGTGCATATTTTATATTTGTTTTTTTTTTATTCTGATCACAGTGAGGTATTGATTAAGGGTACTCCCATTTAAATGCGTAAAACACCAGTCGTACGTGTGTTTTTTCTGGGGAAACTTAATGTGAATTTTTGTCGTATTTCCACATGCAGTATGTCCATCTGAACTCTGACAGATTTCTGGAGTGCACAAGTTTGAAATGGGGAATACATGATAAATATTAGCTATTTAATAATTTTTGTGTAACTCATTAGTTTTTCCACACGTGGCATTGACTGATGTATTAGGTGGTATTTATTGTTGTCTACCTAATATTTCATAATAATTATTATTATTATTATTATTTAATAGAAGAATGCACAGATTCATATTGGTCACATTGAAACATGGTTTCGTGGAATTACTAATTGCATGAAACATTTCTCAAAATAATGACCAATCACGTAAGTGCTCTTGGCCACTTTGTTGTTTAATTTCATGTCAAATCCGCCCCCCCCCCCCCAATCTCCCCAGTGGGGCACACAGCCTTGGTTTTCTGAAAGCAGGAGAAAGGATGAGAGGTGATTTTGTGGTGATTTTTTTTTTTTCGTAAACGTTAAAAAATTCAATACAGTTTACAAGACTTCATAATTAAATGTCACAGTTCAGTGGTGCATAACATTACATGACTCCCCAAGGTATACCTCCTATGACAGTGTTTCTCAACCCAGTCCTCAGGGACCCCCCACACAGTCCACATTTTTGCTCCCTCCCAGCTCCCTGCCAGACAGTCCACCTTTTGTCTCCCTCCCAGCTATCTCCCAGACAGTCTGCTTTTTTGCTCCCTCCCAGCTCCCTGTCAGGTGGTCAAAGTTTTTGCTCCCTCCCAGCTCCCTGCCAGACAGTCCACATTTTGTCTCCCTCCCAGCTGTCTCCCAGACGGATTCAAAATGTGTTTTTTTTTTGATTGATCTTGGGCCGTATATGATGGGAAATCAGAGTTGATCTGGCTTTAGTA
>JAODLD010000056.1:3337739-3368350 GCA_026781065.1 Mormyrops boulengeri | reverse complement strand
ACAGTTTGCTTTTATGCCCCCCCCCCCCCAGATCCCTGCCAGACAGTCCACATTTATTTTTTGTCACACTGGAAAATATATTTGTGATCAAATAAACGAATTTTGTGTTAAACAACAATATGATATTGAGAACTGAATAAAGAACAAACAACTGAATGTCAAAAACACAGATGAAAAATGTACATCCGTCTTGCGTGACTGCTTACTCAGTGCAGGGTCATGAGGATGTTGGATCCAGTCCCAGAAAACGCAAGACAGGGCGACAGGGCGCGCCGTGAAGGAGATGCCAGTCCATCGCTGCATGGAGTATACTCCCGCAAACGGCAGAATTTATAGAAAATCAAAAGAAAAACATTTGTTTGCAAGCCTTCAGGCAAATTTGTTGCTTTGTGTTTTGAATTTGCCATTAACTATGAGTTAAATATTTAACAAGGTGACATCACAGAATGGCAAGTCACACGTTTGAGACGGTTGTACTGAGTCCATGCTGTACTGGGCCTTTCATAGCAGCATGTTTGTGAAGTAGTAATACAACATTTTACTCAACAAATATTTCTTACTCAGTACTCCTCCGAGTACGTAAAATAGGGTTTGCGCACATAAAGACGTCATGCGATACGTTTCTGACGCGACGCGACGGCCAAAGAAAACAGCCGTACGTTTCCTCCTTTGTTGTTCTAGTGTGAGTGATCTATCAGGTGCCTTAAGAGAACAGCTAGTGTCCCTCCCCCCTGCCCCCAGAGTCAGTTTCAAGGCGTAGAAATCCAGAATGACCCATATGACTGGGAGTCAAAAATCCAGCAACGATTTGTGCAAGTGGAACAGCGTTGACAGTATTCACATCAATCACAGAGTTCATTAGTCAAGTCGTTAGTCGTGTTTCTTGGGTAAATTGCTGCTTCGCTTTAATAGAATCTAGTAAACTGCATACACTATTGATTACTCCTGCTGCCAATTAATTAGCCTTATAACCATTTTGGCTGCCAGGGAAAGCGTTAATGGGTTGTTTGCCACTTAAGACTGTCCTCTGGATTCTTTAAGTCGTGTCCAGAAAAACAGACGAACACAAATAAAGAAGTAAATTATAATAACATTTTACACTTCATAGTAAGTTGACACCATCCATTGTGACTGCCTTTTATTCCTTTCAGTATTTTAATAACATAAGTTTTGTTTTTTTTTTAGTGTTCTCATAAACTTGAAACTTGAAAACGTTGAAGAAATCAACGCTGCACTGATTTTTTTTCTCTAAATAGGACAGTAATTAATCGTTCATGTTATGTCACAATTATCTGGGATTTCGACTGCTGTGTGTTTTGGTAAAAATCAAACCTTTTGTGACTTGACAAAAACGTTTTTTGCAAAATGCACGTTCTATCATTCATCATATTCACGTTAAGTGTGTCGCTTTAAGAATTCCTGTGAAATTACTGAGTGTGTCTGCAGCCGTGTTTTGTTTGCAGAGAATGTGTCGATCCCAAGGGCTAAACAAAGCAACATGCCCAACTCCATACCAAACCCTGCAAATGGGGGGGGGGGGGGGCAGTTTAGTACAGATAAACACCAGTGTCAAATAATTCCCTCCTGCCACTGATTCCCCATTAATACAAGTTGTCTTCTTTGCATTAGCTATGAATAATAAACAAACACATTCAAATCTTTTAGCGTGCTTGAAGCTACTTTTAGACTTTAGCTTGTTGTTGAAGTGGAACACATATCCTTTAATGCTTATTGCTGCTTCTATCCTGTGGTCATCATTTGTAAATTCTGTCAAGGGGCATCCATTGTATCTATTTACAGCCCATCTCTGTACTTTGTATGTTCGCCACAGAAATAAATTTGTATATTACTTAGTATATAAATACACTTTTTAAATAAATGTAAGCTGCTTTAAATTTAAGCCAGGCATTAGTGGAACAAAGTAGTATTGGTAAAGCCCAGTAGTAGGTGACGGATGTAATCATAACTTTCCTGCAGTTTATGGCCTTATAGTGAGCTTCTTTTTGAAATGAGCAGAAAATTGTAATTGCGATTTGTAATTTCAATTGCCAGATAATTACGTAAGACGAAAAGAAACGTATTTAAATAATTCAAACCAAATAAGTAAACGTGTTTTGTTTTGTGAATAAAGTAGTAAGATCGTCAAAGTGCGACAACCATATATCTGTTTTCAAGAGTTTAAGCAGTTTTGTGGAAGGATGTTATTCGTGTCTGCTAAGTGCTATTCATCACCATCCATCCATCCATCAAAACGGTCCAGACAGCATCGAAATAAGAGTTTTTTTTTATTGTGAGGAACATTTGGTTGCCACATTGTAATATAAACATAATCCACAACACACACACACACACACACACACACACACACACACACACACACACACACACACACACACACACACACACACACAGGGTGACCTTTGCAGAAAATAATTGACATTTTCTATTGGCAGCAAAACAAACCAACCTTGAGCGTCCTATAGCTACTGTACACAGAATACACCACAATTCACAGCCAATCCCTTGCCTTTTGCTTTGTCTTTCCTATCCTAAATTACAGCCTTGGCAAACAACAGGAATGCCACTGGCAGCACAGTGAAATCTTGCCCCAGAACATGCCTCGCTGATGCGGGCAGCTGCCACAGAGGTGTAAGCGTTGACCTCCCCCTCCTTAACCTTAGCACCATGTACCTCCAGAGGGTCACCGGCACAGTCCCTCCCCCAGATCTGCCATCTGTCCGCATGTCGTGCGCCCCGAGTGTATGAAATGCACAATAACATGCTAGGCGGAGCACAAAGCCCCACATGCAGATATTTAGTTGTGCTGATATGTAGCCAGCAAGAGAAGGATTTTATTATAAATTGGGCCATGCAATCGTATAATTAAGGAGCAGCAGGGCCCCCCCTTGCTGAGCCAATGGGCAATTTCAGCTGCTAAATATCGAGGCATGAATTAGAATTATTCAAACATTCTAGTATAATGCCTGCTAACAAGACGTAGGTACATGATTGACATCAGGGACATTCTTAGGCCTATTTCAGGGGGGCTTTAGCCCTCTTAAAGTGTTTTTTCTCTACACATTGAAAGGTCATGTTCAGTTCCCTAATCCTTATACGGTAATAGTAACAAACATTTCTTCCATAAAAGAAAACAAAATTAAAAATGAATTCGCTAATAAAAAATACTCGCATCGCTGATATGAAGCATGTCAGTACAGTTGCTATCAGACGGTCGGATGAGGTAATTTGGCCTGACTTCGCATGAGGCGCTTATGCAGAAAGCTTGAGCCCGTGCTGATCCGCCGCCACCGCATTTAATGAACTGCATGCATATCAGTGGATCATTTTCTGGGGACGCTGCTGGACACCCAAGTCCCCCCCCAGTCCCGTCTCCTCAATCTCTTGGGCTGAACGCAGCTGGAGGGGAGAGTCGGAAACTGATGGCCTGTCCAGATGAAGGCTTTACCCACCAGAATCGGGAATGTACAGACAAGTCAGAGAGCAGATGGGATTTGGGTAACAAATGCGGCTAGTGCTGGTGCTGTTTTATGGGGTCTGACTGGTTTCGGTAGGAAGGTGACAGGGGCACTGATAAGAGCCGGTGTGAGCTGATGACCGAGCTGCAGGATGTGATTGTCTCTGTCCTGAGATGCGCTGTATGTGAAGAAGCCAACAGACCAGGATGGTCCTCCTGTTTGTAGGGAAAGGTGCCTCTCGAAAGGACTGAGCCCCTTACAAAGGGCTTTAGACTGTTTATACCATGAGCGTTAACGATGAACGCTAGGGACAGTAACCGCGGACCAAGTGGATGCGAGACCCGCTTACTGTCGTACAGCTGTAAGCGTGACGGCATCCGCTAATTTGGAGGAGTACATGACCACGTGAATGACACTAGCTATGGCTAAAAAAGAGCGAAGCGTGTCTAATCCCATGCTGAGCCATTTATTGCGGCATTTGCGGAAGCAAATAAAGCAGCTCCTGATAAGTGGAGGAATTTATCAAATTGCCCTCCAAACTCGATGCCGTTCGCACTCATATATCGGCGCTCTACGGAAAACACAAGGAGACTGACTCCCATAATATAATGAGCATTTACTGAGTTAATATGTGCTTCGACATCAAAGTCACTGTGTCATTGGGTTTAATTTTATCTTCATTTAAATGAAGACATTCCTCGGTACGGATACGCAAAATAATGAAATGACATCCTCTGTATCTCCTGCTCCCCTGTCACCAGCCCCTAATTGTTATTCAGCGTCTCAAAGCATAACTGCCAGATTAATATCAGGCTAATAAAAACACAGAAGATACTTAGATATGTTTATCTTGCAGTCACAGTGGCGTTTTCAGACACTAGAGACGGCCTGTTCGTAAAACGCATGCGTGTTTCATTGTCGTACATTTTGACGACAAATACGCCTCTTTGTCTGCAAGTGATTCTGTGAATTTCTGTACATTCCCACGATATCTGAATCCCAAACCCTAGAATAAGGGGGACTGCATGGGAATCACTGGCACTATCTGCGTCCTGTTTATCTCTGAAGGCCTCCTCTCTTTTCCAGCTGCTTACAGCCCGGCATCAAGTTAAAACACCTAAACTGCAAGACAGCATCTTCACGCCGATAATCTCGCATCTCACATACATCCTCTTTAAGAATATAAGGATTTAATTTATTATTTTGAAATTGCAAACATTGGGTTTCTGTTTATGGGATTAATGGAATAATGTGCACCAATCCCAAATGCAGTTTTTAGTTGAAAATTATAAATTCACTCCAGTTCTCTATAGGGTTTCAATTTCAGGTTAACATCTCATCATCTAGGCCCTAAAGAATGTGTCTAAATTATTGTGTAAACCGTGGCAAAGAATTATGTTAACAGTGAGCAAAATAATATATTATCCTGTACTGACATGTGATTATCCTTAGAACATTAATAAGAACTTATACTCCTGCACCACTGAGAACATCCTGACAGGAAGCATCACATCCTGGTCCAGGAACTGCACCATGTAAGACAGGCGGGCTCTTCAGAGGGTGGTGCGTTCAGCGGACTGCAGCATTCGCACTGAGCTCCCTGACCTGCAGTCCATCTACAGCAAGCGGTGCTGGACCAAGGCCAGGAACACAGTGAATGTCCCCAGCCACACAAACAGTGAACTTTTTTTCTCTGTTGTGGTCAGGGAAATGCTTCTGCTCCCTGAAGACCAACGCAGAGAGAATGAGGAGGAGTTTCCTCTGGCACGCCATTCGCACCTTCAACCAGGGAAATACCTAGGACTGACTTGGCTGTTAACTACCACCCCAACACAAATATATTTACCATTTACCACTTATGGAACTACCTCTGCTTGCTGTTTTCACTGTTTTATTAATTGCACTTTTAACTATAACTGCACATTTGTACCCACCCACTGTTAGATTGCTATGTGTGAATTTTTATTTTTCCTGTGTGCAACTTACATCTTACATGCACATTTTTTAAAACTCATATGTAAATTCCTTATTCTCTAATAATCTCATAGTTTATCTTATTTTCTTAGTTTAGTTTATCTAACCCTGTCTAACGCTGATACATTTGTACCCCACTGTTGTGTTTTATGTCACAGAGTGTCGTAAAATAACATTTCACTGCAAGCCGTACCGTGTATGATTGGTATGTGAATAAAATTTGAAATCAATGGAACAGAAGGCTATTAACCTTTAAGATGAGCTTGTAAAGGCAAAGGATAGAAACTGTGGCTAAAGAAAACATATTCCTGCTAGTAGAAGCAATTATTAGAATGAATGGCATTCTAGTCAGTGTTATTTTCTGACGGATATAGGTGTGGGCGACATGGGCAGCCGCCCGGGGCGGCATCTCGCCGGGGGTGGCTCTGGCTGCCCCACTGGAAGCCAGAGATGGGGGCAGTGGGAGAGTCTATCAAATAGCCCAAATAGCCTGTAACTTTGTGCAGTACTGATGCAATTAGAAACATCAATTTTAAATTGATCATTATTTATTTGTATAATCTCAAATTACTTAATAAAAATTAGCTACTGACAGTTTTTGTTGGCGGGGGGAACCACGCCTGCAATTTTTATATTATTATTATTATTTATTATTATTATCATTATTATCTGTGATGGATTGGCACCCCTCGTTATTCCGTGCCCTACATCCGTTGCTCGAATACACACCAGATCGCCATGACCTTGCACAGGACAGGCGGTTATGGAAAATGGATGGATGAGGATGACGATTATTATTATTATTATTATTATTGTTTTTATTTTAAAATAACAACAGTGTTGTTGTAGTTTTCATTATTTGGTGATAAGTCAATGCCAACATTGCATGTCTGCTAATGTCCACTATGGCTGAGCAGATGCCTCTTGATAAGCTTCATTAAGGCTCTAATCGGATCGAAGAATGATCAGACCTTCCTCTAGAACGTAAGTCAATGGATGACTGTATTTTAGGGTAACAATCATAAAATGTGACCGGCATATGGCTTACAAGTATTCTGAAAAGTGAACTCATAAAAGAGCTTAGAACTATTAATTAGAAATCTCACTTTGGTTCCCAGTTTGTTTAATTAAATAACAGTTGAGTTATTTTTGTCCTTGTCGAACACCCTATTTTCAGGGTGCTAAATATACTTAACAAATTTCACTTGGAAGAAGACATCTCACTTTTATATACATAGGTTTGCACGAAATCCTTATTCACAGCCAAAGAGCAAACTAATTCCGTCAGCTGTTTTGTTGTGATTTCCTGGCCAAATGCATATTTTGCAAAACTGCCATTTTGCAAACGAATACCGAAGAAACAACAAGCTGACAAGCAGATATCCAAGAATCATATCCCCTAGAAACATCTATTTCTACATTTTGTTTCTTTTTCATTTCCATCTACAGGCATGAGTTAATCGGGCCAAAGGTCAGCTAAAGGGTAATGTTTACTGCTCAGGTCTTCCTGCTCCAAAGCATCAAGGAAAACGCCACGTCCTGCAGTGTATGGGTTAGCACTGCCTGTCTCTCCAAAAAGCCTCTCTGGGGAGCGACGTGTGGTGCTTCAAATTATTTTTCCACTGTCCGGCCCTATCACTGTGCTGGGGATTAGCATGGTCGCCCAGTTTACGGCTGCTGCTTAGCTGCATAAACAGCCGGTTGAGGGAAAGAGGGTTTTCTCTGTCTGCCTGTCTTACTGATGAAGACGGGCAATGTGTTTCCTTCACGGCCGATGGCGGGGCATGTGTTGGCTTGCAGAGGGGACGCCCTCAGGCGGCCTTGTTAGGTGCCACGTACTCGGAACTGGGGCCAGCATGATTGGAGCGGGATCCACAACAGAATTAGGGCATATCCCACTGCCTCCAGGTACCCAGAGGCTGGGATTGAAACCTCACTCAAACTGGCAATTCAGAGAGCAGAGTCACATCCCCTCTGTCCACCTAATAAGATTGTGTTGCCTACAGACAGCCCACGTTTTTGCTCCCTCCCAGCTCTCTGTCTGGCACGGAGCTCGGAGGGAGCAAAAATGTGTACCAGCTGTGGGTCCCCGAGGACCAGATTGAGAAACAGTTATTTTTTATGATTTTAGAGTTATCATTTCAGTTTTTCCTTCCCTGTGCTAAATAACTTCAGTTCAAATTCCATGATCAGAAATTTAATCAGTTGCTCCAAAAAGACTTTAAATGCACATATCATATTACGCAAGTGATACACAAAATGTCATTAAGGATGCAGATACAGTCAGAGCCATGCTGTCTAGTAAATGTGATCAGTAGGTGGATCTGGAACATTTGCTCCCTTTAGTTTATGTTTTTTTTTTTTCAAAGCAGATTACAATTGTGACTCAATAATATCGTTGCCCAAGGGTATAACAGTATCCACCATCGATGGACTTAATGACGTTTGTCTTGCAAGCTGCCCTCTGCTGGCCGCTTACATCCCGTTAGATAATATTGCTATAACAGTTTCTATCAGTCAGAAATGTGTCACCCACGCACTGCCTGATAGTTGCATGCATTTGATGTGGATTTTTGGTTGGGACGTCTTTCCATCCTCATTAACATAGCTTAAAGGCTTAATGTTAGGGACGCGCGCTTGTAATTGAAAGGTTGCAGGTTCGACTCCCTGACCAGCAAGGCACTACTGAGATACCCTGAGCAAGGTACCGCCCACAAGCACTGCTCCCCTGGCGCTGAATTAGCTGCCCCCTGCTATGTCACATATGGGTTAAATGCAGAGGACACATTTCCTTGTTGTGCGCTGTGGTGTGTCAACAATGACAATTAATCACTAAATTCTAAAATTCTGTTGATGATGTACTGCTGCTTTTATTTCAAATTCTATGCTTATAGTAATAATACAAACATTATTTGTTATCGATACTCTCTAGCTGACTAAACTACCGTGAAACAAATAGCCCTGTAACTACGCCAGGTAATGCCCGTAATCCACGTGTGCCGGACAGGGTAATTGTTCTCCCAGCCAATCAATACCACACTTAACAAACAGTGCTCCTATAGACCATAGATTGTTACCAAAGAGGTTGTTTGCGAGGCTATCAAGAGAAATCCATCTCTTTGGTTTTATGTCGAAGGTGACAGGAGTAGAGGACACTGATAGAGGGTCGGCCCCGTCCTGCCGGTTTCCTGGCACAGCCTCTGGTTTGCTTTACACAGCAGAGATGAAGATGCTGTGGAGAAGTCTCCAGAGATGCACTCAGGTTTGCCGTGAACGTTCCTAAAATCGCTATGGAAACAATTACAATATAGGTCAGAGGATGTGCCTTTGTATAGTAGCTCCTTTGTAAAGGGCTTTAGTTTAGGGTTAGGTGCAGGATTAGGCTTGCATGAATGAGCAGCAGTGTCCCAATTTTAAGCACGGCTGGTGTGTGGCTGCAGTTGAATCACGCTCTTGCTTCTGTGTGTGACTTTCTGTTTTCTCCCAGTGATTGTGTGGCTACTCCAGATTCTTCCCATAGTCCAAATTCATGCAGTTTTATTTATCTACCACTCATTTTTTTAAATCTTATTTATTTAATTATCTAAATTTATTGTTAAAAAAAACCCCGAATGCAACTTTCTGTATAGCATAGTCCAGCTCGTTGTTTTTAAACCTTGGCAGAGGAAAGTATACAAGAATTCCAGTGTACTTGGCAAAAGTTTCAATTCAGTTCAATTCAATCCAGTTCGATTAATTTAATTTCATTTCAGTTTAAATTCAGTTCAATTCAATTCAGCTAAGTGTATTAGTGTCTTTAGGTTAATCTAGACTGTGGGGATGTACCCTGCAGTGGGCTAGCATCTCCTCTAGGGTATCCCCTGTCTTGTTCCCTGTACTTCCTCGAAAAGGCACAAGGGTTGCCTCTTCCAAGCAACCGATTTTCATTTGGAAGATAGATCAGTGTAAATGTTTATGCATCCTAGTGGACAGTTCTTTTAATGAATCCCGCAGACATTGTGTATAGCTACTCTTGGCGAATGGGTTCTACGATGTTTCTCGAATGTGTCTAAGACGACTGTTGGGTGATGAGCAGGTGAAAAGCCGGATACACAAGCTGAGTTTAGTCATCAGCAGACGAATTTTAATTAGCGAAAGAACACATGCCTGGCCGCTTATCGTGGTTCTGTGTGTCGTGACATTTAGGTATGCCATTTCAGTGGCATTTTTTGTAGTCTGTTCATCTCCAAGACTTCTGGAGTACAACACAGTCCGGTATGATTTTAATAATTTGTCTTTAACAAACACACTGAAGTCAGTTTTGGCATAATCCACAAAAAAAAAAAAATGCCCGTGGCATTTCCGTACAGCCGCTCGCCACCATTCTTCGTCCATGGCCATGCAGCTGCCACTATGAGCTGACTGTTCCTGCTACTGGTTCTAGGGCCGGCATTAGCGCGTCGCTGATTCACTCCGGTTCCCTGTGTGCGTGTGCCGCCTGGTGATAAAGTTCCGTGCCTGCCGTAATCGCCGCATCTCCCAAGCAGATAGGAGCGCTGGACCTTTAAAAAGCCAACATTCTCGCAAAGATCTCGACAACGCTTTCAAAATGGGAAACTTCACGTCAGGACGGCTGATTGTATAGCTGCTGACATCTGGAATTTTTGTTTTTTTCTATTTTGACATTTTACCAGACGTCCAGAAATAGACTGTACCTACTTCCGCTTAATGTGCATCATAAAATGCGACCTGCATGCTGAAAGAAACCAAAGTGCCAGAATGATCCACATAACGGACGACATTGACCCCACACTCTTGTTCATGTCAGCAAGGAATATTCTTCTATCCCAATCCTTACATATTAGCTACAGTCTTCTTGATACGACTTGCCATGCAAAGCTCATTAAATGGCCACTGCCTATCAACCAGATGTTAAGTAAGAGGTGACCAAAGGCTAAACTTAACCTACATAACCTTGATGTTATTTTATTAGCTATTTTACTGCGGTGGAAAAAGTTCTCCTTCATTATAATAGGCAATCCCTCAGACACATTTATTTATATAAACACTATGAGTATTACCACATCAGCACATTTCGCTTACATGAATAGGGAAAGTCAAGTTCTCCCTGCTGACGACAATTTAGAAGCCTTTCTAACTTTGCCAATATGTCCTTTCTGCTTTTTTTATACTCACCCAAAATAATATAAATAGTTCATTTTGCATTATTATTTATAATAAATATATGTATAAGCATGGTCTTTATGTTAGAAAACAGTTCATTAATCATCTACAGCAGAATAAAAAAATAAGAGTTTGTTTGCTCATTTTTTTATAGTAATGGTTTCCTTCCTGTGTTTTGGCCGTCATTAAGTCATTTCAGCAGATAGTGACTCGTATAGTACACAATCAGAAATCGGCTATAGTTGTTACAAGTCACACATGATTTACCTGTGATAATATTTGTAGCACTATTTGTTCTGATCCATGGAGGAAAACAGGAATTTCTGTTGCTAAAAATATTTAATAAATATAATAAGTGACATCATTTTTTTGTGGTGGTTATTTTAACCTTAAAACAAAGTTAATGATCTACAGTAATTGAATTTACATATCGTATTATTATGATAAGCTGTTGCTCCTTTGTACAAAGTTAATGTTTTTCACCTAAAACCCTTTTAGATTAATTATCAAAGTGTCCTTCACCTCACAGCATCACTAAATCGTTCTCTATTCCTGTGTAAGACAAAAGTGGGTCATTGTATTTTTCATCGCTGCTGCATTCAATGGCAATTGTTCACCATCATGCCATAGACTTTACAAGCCGTGCCAAATATCATTAGGCCACCCACCGTTTGTATGTCCCCTTCCAGAATATATCTGTACAAAAGTCAACACTTACATATGCATTGATGTAATTTGCATATACTAGAAGCTAAATATGACCAAAACTGACATTTAATACACCATTGTGTATCAAAAGAAAAAAATCTCATTGGCATTACAGTGAAATTACTCTTCTACTATGTACATGGTACATTCTGTCTTTTAGCCTTAGAAACAATAAAAAGTGCAGACCGACATTCGACAGACATGCCAGTATTTGGAGAACAAACACTGAGCAATGTCCTCTATATGTCATAAAACATAAATATGTCATAAACATATTTATGATCATATGTCCCCATAAGCACCAATATCAATATGTATGTCGCTGAAAGGAATGCATTGCACGATAAGTGGTCTTTGCATGGCTTTACACAAATGCTTACCAAATAGTTAAAATAGTCAACTTACACCACGATGAAAAAGTAAACACATGCAGAGAGAAAACTCATAATTTAGGCTCTGATTAGGGCATATTTCTGCACAACAGTCAGCTATTAAATACGTTTTTAAAATCCAGTATAATTTATGTTACTGAGCTTAAAATATATATTTTTTTCTATTTCTAAGTCATTTTCTAATTTCTATGTTAATTACCATTTGAATATATTGCTTAAATTAAATGAACCAGACTTGTCTGCCTTTCGCAGCTGGTTCCTTGGATTTTATTTAAACAAACAGGTCAAAGAAGAAAATATCACCCACTATGCGAAAATCTCAACAAAAGAGTGAACATAAGAGGCTGTGACCTTTTAAAAATCCTCCGCTGTTTATGAATCATATTCAGATCAGTTCTGTTGGAATGTAAAACCACAGTTAGTAGAGAATGATAGTGAATTGTTAATGAGTGGTTTTTGGAAATCTTTCAAGGCCACCATACTGAATGCTCACTCTTATGATGAATGATTACCACCATCTTATAATAGGCACTATTGGGACCAGAGAAACAGATCCCTTTTATAGATGATCTCTAAAGGGAAACAATAAAGTTGTCGTTACAAAACCCGATGCAAGGAACGAAATGCGATCTTATTTTAAACAAGAAATAAGGATTCTAATTACATGAGTGCCAAAGATAAATAAATGGACACATAGCTTGCGCAAATAAATATGCAAGCATTTTTAAGTATTAAAAAAACACAATTTGATTACAAAGTAATAATTAAAAAATAATCAAGATGTAAATTGAATAATTCCTTTAAACAGCATTTTTGGGGACTGGAGACATTTCTGCTTTGCAAAATGTGTTTTTGGCTGGAGACTTTGGTATCGCCCCGGGTCGGTGTCGTGCAGGGGCATTTGTCACCCATGGCCCCCCCAAACACCACCCACAGAGGAATTTATTTAATGCAATTTGTACTAAAGCTGATCATCCTAAAATAAAACAAATAAAAATATTGACTATTTAACGTTACTTGGAGTCAGATACGATTTCCACTCAACATGAACATTTTGAGCTTGGCTGTTACATTGTTGGCAGTGGCATCACTTGTGGAGTTTGGCAGAGATTGAACTGAATTCATGCGTAATGGAGATTTAATGAGATGAACTAATGCTTTAAAACTAACTGCTATCAACTGCATTAGGATTTCTGTTGTAAAATGGAACCTAAATCACTCACTCACTACCATCTAAATTCTGAGAAAGTGGATGATGTCTGTAAAATGTTTCTGTCAGTATCGGTGCCCATCTGGTCCTGTCCCATTTGTCTTATTCCCGTTTGGCCAGCAGGTGTCGCTGGCCATCCTGTTCCCTCCTCTGTCTGGTAGCCTCTTAGTTGTAAGCATATCCCTGGACTGCAGTGTGGTTGGCTACTGTTTCTACCTCGCCTTTTTGTTGTGGGTTCAAGGCTGGCCAGAGGGCAGCCTCAACTAGTTGTTTTTTTATTTAGCATCTGTTATTTTATATTCTTTTGGTTTATTAAGTGAGTGTATTCTAGTTCCATTGTGTTTTCTCCCTGTTCCCTGATTGCATCATGTTCAGTTTTCCTTGTTTTAGTTTCACTTGCTCTTTTTACCTGCTATATCCATTAATTGAAATCACCCGTTCCTCGTTGCTCCTAGTAGTCCACACCTGCCCCTTGTTATATCTGTGTATTTAAGTACCAGTCCTCATTCTGTTCTTTAGCCAATCATTGTAGTAGTTACTTGTTAATTGTAGCTATGTTTGTTTTGCAGTCTTGCTCCCAGTTTTGCTCTGTTAGATAGTTCCTTTGTGGTTCCTTTAGCTCTTATTATTTCTGTTTCATTCTTGACCCCTCATTGTCTTCTTGTTGTGTGGCTTTCCCCTTTTTGTTTGTTGTTTTGCTTAATAAACCCTGTTTGTGGTGAGCTGCTCCATGGATCATCCCTTTGTTTCCCTCTTTCGCCAAGCTCCGCGGTAACAGTTTCTGTTACTCAGTGGTTAGTCGATATAAACTATAGCTGGAAGGTGTATAAATATATAATGGGTTCCGTCCACAGTATGATCTAAGGAAGGCTGGCCCGTGATACTCAGTGGGACCTGTAAACTGACTCCGAACGCAGATCTTTGAAGAAATCCTAACTTATCACTGTCTAGGTGTCTAGCCTGTGAGTCCCTCTGGTTCTGCTCCAACTCATCCTGCTCTACCTTACTGTGTGTTAGCCAGACAGCTTTCCTCCCTATCAAGGTGCACTGCAGCCCATAGCCTTCAGCAGAGAGCTTCTGGGTTCATGATATGGGACAAGCCAACGCCACTAGTTGTCTGTCAACTTTCAGTTTATGCGTTCAATTTATGAAAAAACAGAACGCTGATCCCTTTGGGTATAGAAATACGTTCATAGAAGAGGTGGCCGAATTTAGTCCATTAGCCGGACATCCTGATTTACCAGAGGTCAACGTGTCACTGGGTCAACAAGGGAGTGGCTTGAGTTTCGGTCCTTTAACCAGTCCCAGTCTTCATTGTATGACATCACCCAATTTTGGCAGATTGGTCCATCGCATTTCCAAACTCAAGGCTTCCAGCCATCTAGCTGTGGGCAGTTTGTGGCTGAACAGGCTAAGCCTCTCTGTCTATGATCAGAAGGTCAGTGGTTTAAGACGGCCTTGCCTGAATAGCCACATGCCTGTGTACCTATACCAAGATCCTTAACCCTCAGCTTGTTGTGTTATTTTTACCATGAAATCAAGACAAAGCTTTACACCGCTCCATACAGCCTTTTCAGGTAAGCAAGTTCCTATGTCGTGCATCTATGACACATCCCTTATCAAAAGGTATACACAATAAAACAGTTACTCTCCAAATCTGTGCGCCTTACCGCTTAACAGAAAACAGTTAATGTGATGATGTCATATGATGAAGACAGTGATTGGTTAAAGTGAAATGCAAGCCCCTCCCTTGCTGACCCAGAAACAAGCTGAAATCACGACATGCTCAGTCAGTCTGACCTGCATAACATCTACATCTTTTTCAGACACAGCAAATGACATGAAAGGCTTTTATTGTGTGGCTTCCAGTCCATATGCATACGAAACAGATCAGCATACAGCGGCCTTCGGTCATCTTTACAATAGCCCATCATTGACTTTGAAGTTTCTTTAGATGATCCTGCTATTTTGAAAGAACATGAGTATGAGTCTGGTGCTACAACCTTACTTCAATTACAGCAGTTAAATGCATTTTTAATTTTGGATGCATTTGCAAAAGAACAGTTTCCTTATTTCTGTGACTGAATGGAGTGTACCCTGGTCAGAAAAACTCTTTGTTTGTGTGATTAGTCAGAAGGCCATTCTCGAGTTCCTTGAATATTTTTCTGTGAAAAGTGAAGCAGGTGGTCAAATTGCACAGTTTGCCTTTTCTGGTGAAAAGAAAATACATATATTTTGAGCTTTTGTCATCTATAGATGTAATCATGCCCCATTGGTCGGCATGGGGAAAATCAATAAAGTAATATTAACAGTGAGTCTTAATGTAAGATAACACTTGGATTATTATGCTCGAATTTTCAAGCATTAGCTTTAAGCAGTGGTCTATTAGTTGCACTCAAAATTGGACCTTGCCAAAAAATTACAGCCTAAATAAACCGGTTATTTAATGCTAACTTTACCAGTAATTATACTCATGTCACTATGGAAACTGTAGGCTTTTGGAAATGATTAAATGATGCTTTAATTGAATTGTTAGTGTTAGTCATGGTTTCTAACATGGATGCTAAAACTTTGCCCTTGCTATTCTATACAGGGGCGTACATAGAAATTCTGTCCCCCTGACAAAATGTTACCTTGGGCCCCTGTCAAATTTTGCATATCATTTTATGTATTCAAGGGCCCCTGTTAATTGCTGGGGGGCCCTGAATCTGCCAGGGTAACCATGTCCCTCTAATGCCACTGATTGTGTGTGTGGTATCCTCCTCGCTGATCTTTGCACCACTCGTTTGGATACCTAGGCTGCAGTTGTTTTCCAGTCTTGTTTCTGGAATATTCCTGGGGAAATAAAGTATCTGTATACCTCAGTTAGATTTGCCAAGATATATCCCTGGTCCACACATCACCAGATCCTGTAGGTTAAAAGTCAGCGGGGGATGGCCAGCATCACCACCAGCCCGCAGATCCAAGCGGCTTTGGCGACCCACCTTTCGCCTGCTTCCCCCCCCCGTCTCTCCTCACCTGCCTTTCTCAGGGCTCCACTTATTGTTACCCACAGTCACAAATGTGTTGGCTCCCATGTGGGAATTTGATGGTGTCCTGCAGGCCATGGAACAAGTTTGTATTTGCCCTGTGTTGCCCAGGCAAGTCCTATCCTCTCCCATCGCCATGCCCTTCCTTTTTTTCCCAGGTTCCCAACTTTCCCAGCTTGAGAAGTTCTCGATTACAGATTGATCGCGGCTGCAAAAATCAGGCTTTGCATTACTGCCTGCTTACCTCTGTTTAACCCGAATTCTCTGTTCCAGATGAAAACATGCTCGAAAGAGGCCAACTCAAACACCATTTAATCCGGCCGTTTTGCTCTCCTTCCTGCATACTGTCCAATTGTCATTGCGCAGCTTGAACACTCTGGCTCAATTGGCTTTACTTCACATCTCTTGCTCCCCATTAGCATAACATTTCAAGCTCGATTCCATTGGAATGATTTCATATAATGCATCTGCAGGTAATGTGATAAGTGCAATTCAGGTATTTCTGAACTGGTTGGCAAACAAGACATGCGTTCTCAAAACTGTTTTAGTGGCCCTTGCTCCAGCTTATGACATAAAATGGGAGCGAAAGCTTTTTTTTCTCCCTGGGAGTTCTGGAGAATTTTGCCGGAGTGTGTCAATGTAATAGTTTCCCTGCCACAGCAGTGGTACAATTCCTACTTATTTCACATCGACTTTTGCAGTGTGTATGACGCTCTAGGCTCTCTTCATTTTTATGCGGCTAAAACTGTCGTTCTCATTTGAAACTTTTAACCCCTTTCCTAAGTCACTGAAACAGCATTTCATTTTTCTGTAAGCATATTGATTAGTATAGTGTTTTACGCCAGTGCTGTGTGCCGGTTTCAGGTTTCCGATCCAGTCCATTGCCTTCACTGTCTGTATGATCTATTGTTCTATTGATCTGATTGTTTTTGGTGCCTTCTGATTGGACTCCGTTCTAGCTGGATTGATGCTAACCATGATTAGCATCGGGGCAACTGTCTGCAGTTGAGGACTGGCACGTATTCTAATGTTTTTCAAACTGGACAAATCAATCCCGCGGCACATCAATTCAAAAAATAATTCAAACTGGCTATTTTGTTTATGCACATTCATTTTGCAGCTGTTTTCAGGCTCCAAGTCCTGTCTCCAAGGAACATGAGTGCTGCCATAATAAATTCCCCCAAAAGCCGGTTTCAGTCTTTACACGCCACAGGTGACATGATTAGATGAAGAGCACATGGACAGCAGCCGCAGGTGCATGCCGGCCCTGTAGGGGGCGCCTGTGCAGTGACTAGCTGAGACACCGCCGGCAACTTGAATTATTCCGAGGCCCCCTGGTCACAGCTGGAAAATGGCAGAGCTGAGCTCTCGCTGTGGTCTGACCTGTAGGAATGAGCACATCGGCTGTTGGGGCTTCGAAGATGTGCACTGCATCCTTGTTTCCTGCTAGCGGTTCCCTTTGTAGCCATGTATCCTTGACAGCTGGCCAGAGGGCCTTTACTTCACTTCAACAAATCCTGAACTTTCAGGATGGCAACCTTCTTCTGCCTAAGAAATGTCTGTCAGGTTCGATGATCTGTGTGCTGGGTCTTCTTCCACCTGGTTGAGTGTGGAATAGTTTCTCCATCCCTTCTGCTCTTTTCCCCCTAACTGGGGGAGAGGTTATCCTGTCCCCAGGCTCCACCAGAGTTAGTTTGGGGGACATCTGTGTTTGTCCTTAGCTCACTACCTGTGTTTCCAATTAGTTTTTAGATTCAAGTTTCAAGCTTATTTTTTTTTCGGTGGTTTTCTTAAAAAGATTCCCAGGCTCTTGGCAACAGAACGTAATGTTTCCATGCCTGCCAATGAAAATTGTTACAGTCAGCCTCATCTGTACAGATATGGGTGGTATGAATAAGGCCACTTGATTATGCTGAGGCCACAGCAAACATTTTTTGCAAAGTGCAGAACACAAGATACCACCTCATTCTCTCTGCATGCCAAGAGACGTAAATCAGGACATCAGACTTATCAAAACATTGTGATCTGAAACGCATTTCATTCCTTCTTGATAAATGCATTCTCTTTGTATTTCCTTGCAATATTTCTGGGAATAATCCTTTTTAAATAACATTCATTGTTCATAAACATGGCAAGGTGTTGTAGAATAGTCATGCACTTAACCTAGCTCACTCTGATCACCAGCCTGTACTTGGATGACAGCATACACAGAACATCTGCAATAACAATAATATACTTGTGTACAGTTTTAGATTTCAACACTTACAGCACTGAAGAAAATAACTGGATTATCAGTCTTTTCTAAGCCATTGATCAGACTGAATGTTTCAGTATCTGCCAATCACAAATAACTGAGAGAGACATGCTAAACCATTCACTCATATTGAATTTTATCTTGCAGTCTTGAAAATAATGTTTACCACGGCCTCAACGGACTCCCTCGCAATTCAGCTCTGTGATCAGTCGATGTTGAAGTCCCCGTATCTTCAAAGACTTGTTTTGAAAATAAATGGATACAAATGGACTTCAGAGTTCTTCCGGCGACGGCATTAATCTTTGCTTTTTAATGCTTTCCAGTGAAAGGGTCTCGCTGGAATAGAATGACTTCTAGCGTTAACAGTCTTGTGGCAGGATGCCTGTCAAAACAGCTTCTCATCTGAGCCACAACCTCATTTTTTTGTAGGTTTTCTCTCGTAAACACAGCACCACTAGAGGGTTACCTGCTTCTCCCCAGGGCATTTGGACCAATTCTTTAGACTGGTCTTAGGAGGGCAGCTTCAGATCTATGTGTCCATCTGGCCTTGACATTCCTAAGATCCTCTAATCTTTTTCTTCTCTCTGATTGGCTGCCTGAGTTTCTGGGCCACTTCCCTCTGCTCTCATCAGGCAAGTATGATCTAGAAAGGGAAACCAATGCTTTCCTCAGTGCAAGAAGCACCATCCACCCCAAAACCCTTATGGCTCTGGACCATTAGCTTCTCTATAGTGTCTCAGGTGGCACCAGAAGGGCAGCCACTGTGGATAGAAGAAGCAATGTCTTAACGTGTGGTCGTCCATTGATGGTCGATGAGTGTCTCTCCTCTCTGCCACCTCCTGCATGATCCATACCTGATTCACGTAACAACCCATGCCAGATGCTCAGTTCAGGTCTTTAAATCCCCTCCTCTGTGAATGACCCCTTCTGACACAGCATGGAACCTTCAGGGAAATATGTAGCTCTGAGTGCTTCATGTTACATTGTATCGTGTCAATCATGTCACGATTGAAAAGGGGTAATAATGGTATACCTTGCCATACATAGTGCAGGTAATTATCTGCACTTTGTGTACATATCTTCATCATAATAGCTTTTGTTTCCATTGTGTGCTAATACTTTGAGCAAAAGCGTTAGCATAAATTATGCACATTAAATAGCTGTTTTAGATATTTTGATCAAATACAAATAACTCCCTATTCATTAAGTCAGGGGTAGGAAATCTTATCAACAAAGGGCCAGTGTGTATGCAGGTTTTTGATATAACCTTTAGGTCAGCTGTTCAAACCCAGGAAAAACACCCAAATAAAATTCTGGGTCCACAGATGAAATTTCGAGGAGCCCATGTGGGTGAAAGCTCTCTGGTCAGTCAGTCGGCTGTTATCAGCGACGTCACGGCAGTCAGTCCGAGCCCCCCCGACAGAGCTTAGCATCGCATTTCTCAGGAACTGCCATGCGTTGTTTGTGGTGGCAAAACATGCGAGCACGAGTGGTGCAAGCCAGACAAGCCGGGGACGCTGTCAGTCAGGGATGCTGGGATTTGTGGTTGGTTACGTCTGGGCAAGTAGCGGCGTCAGCAACCTGTGCGGTAGTCAGCAGCCTAGGGGGCGCCGGGGACAATTATCTTCGAACCAGTGGCTAGGATAGCGATTCAGCTTCGCGTAATGCAGCGTACAATGAGACATGCCACCCATCTCCTCAAATATGCATTTAGCTAGTTTTACATATTACCTGTGGTGGATAGGGACATATCATATGAGATGTGATTTTTTAATGATTATGTTTCCACCGTTCATGTTAAGTGCGGGTGACTGTAACACCTGCATGCCCCACATACGATACGGCCACCCGGCCTCATGCAAACCCACAATGCAACTGTGATCAAACTCTGTCAAGCGCTGGTAATGCCGTCTCATGCGTCTAAGAGGCATCCTCTGTGTCTGGTGACTAGACGTGCCAGCTCTCTGCAAATCGAATAATTTACAAAGCCGTCACTGCTCTGCACGTGTACCAAATTACACCCAAATCGGGCCATCACTTCTAGGTGTCTAACCTTTTTTTGTCACTGAGTGTGTGTGTGTGTGTGTGTACATATATACAGTATATATATATGCCATTATTTATTCAAATAAACAAATTATTAAATACGCTGAAATCTGTGTACACTTGTATGTACACAGTTATGATGAGCATGACCATGCCATACCATTATGTTTCATATTTATTTATGAAGGTCATCTTTTATACAACAGCTAAAATCAAAAGACTAAAAGATACGGTAAACTGTTGACCTTGGTTGACTCTTATCTGTAGTATTTTTTTCTTTATTTATATAAGGTGTTCTATAAAGTCCTAAAGCGTTCTGAGCATGATAAATAAATACATCTTTAGTGTCACCGTGACAGGGTGCTACCATTTCCTTTGGGGAGGGGGGGAGCGGAAATGTTGAACGTTTGCCAGGGGCTGCAGTACATTAATGATTTTCTCTTACTCAGCAGCCAGTGCTGGCTGCACTTCAGGGCTGTGCTGAATTTCACCGCTTAGCATCATGCTAAGCCTGCTAGAGACTGGCCTAGCTAAATATCCCAAAAAATCCAAAATCTTGCACCATTATTATGCTGTCTCACTGGCACTTAAAAGAAGCAACTATATGAACGTAATTCTCATCTATGCATAAGAACAGCGATAATAATGATATTACTACAAATGCAGTTATATATACAGGAACTCTTGTACATGTACAATACATGAATATGCATGAGTATATACCTAAATAGTGAGGCTGAATGATGGAAAATGTACAGAGAATTGACTCATCAGTTAGTGATTAGTGATGAATCCATTTTTTTCTCTCAATCCCCATATGTCTTCTAAGTAGCCATGATAAGTAAACTAAGAATATATATTTTAAATGCATTTCGATTTTCAATCAATCTACATGCCCAAATAATTTTTAAGCAAATATTTTAAGCCATTTAATAAAGCAAAGCAGCACTTGTGATTTATTTCCTCAGCAATATTTAGTTGATTTGTACTAAAGTAGCTGCTCACCGCTTTCATTATATAAATGTCTGCAGCTAAAATGCAAATTCGCGTGATACTGACCACTGGGGAATTTGAATAATGGTAATGATTCCGGTGAGGCTTTCTATCTACAAATGCTTTTATATGATTGCTTCAAACACACACACATACACTAAAAAAAAACGTAAACGTTACTTACTATCCCAATCAATAATGATCGTCACAAATAAATAAAATTTGCCGTCAAAAATAAGACTCCTTACTGAAGGAAGACTCCTTCTTTTCTGTTATTTTAGTTGCCTCCTGTAAGTCAAGGTGTGATATGTAAATTCGGACAGCTGTTTCTGAATTCAGGATTCAGTCCTCCGGTAATTAACAGCTCTCCGAGCTGCGGCAAATTCGAACGTAGGTGAAATGTGCTCTGTCGACTCTGAAAGTTGGGGAAGCTGATTCTCAGAGCCAGAATTAATGGGGTGCAGTTTGACGAAGGCACTGTGGCAGCTCTCAGCTTTCTGACTCTCTGAAATAAAGGCACCAAACTCTGTTTTACTCTCCGATGAGATGGTGAGAGTCTGCCAATATTTCCCATGACATTGGGAGTCAGCTGGTCTCTTTACGTTTTTTTTTCTTAGTTGGTGTATTTGCATAAATCAGCCTTCGTTTCATTGCCCTATGACAACTCCCCAGCTAGCTAGGCTCTTAGACCAGATTAAGTATCTTAATCATGGGCACTAAAACAGGGCCCATTCTAGAAATGGCAACCCTTGAATTGTTGGTCATTACACATTATTAGCGCACCACATATACAGATTACAAATAGCCTGTAAATACTACATTATGATAATTTCACATGGTGCAGTTCTCGTGTCGCCTGATTTAGCATAACAAGTTTCTGGAAGTAGCAGTTAAATTGCTAAGTGAAAATCCAGGCTTAGCTAGAAGCAATTAATTGTGACACTTTCAATGCAAATAAATGGCAACTTTTCCTTTAGCTGTTAATTCACTGAATAAATAATTAGAAACATGTGACCCTATCTTTTTATGTCGATCGGACCATTTTCTGTACCTTCCTGCCCTATTCTGGGTCACAGTTTATCCCAGAAGCTATGGGTGCAAGGCAGGGAATAACCCGGGATGGTGTGGCCAGCCATTGCAGGGTACACTCACAGACTATTCACACCTATAGACAATCTGGGGGGGGCATGGGAAGAACTTGAATGCTTCACTCGCATAGAACCATGGTGGAGATTATATCACTCCCCCACCAGTACTTTACAGGGGCCCTTGAATATATAAAATGAAAGAAAAAAAAAAAAAATATATATATATATATATATATATATATATATAAAAAATGTAAAAATGTAAGCTACTCCCCTGCCCGCCCCCCGTCAAATCAAAGTTATAGTCACATTTGCCTGCAGCTGATTCAAATATTTGAAAGAAAATTATTGTATTGATTCACATCATTTATTTATTTATTTATTTCTTTTTCACATCTCAGTGTCACAATCTATTGCAAAGCATTCCTTTTTGTTTTCTCCAGAGCTCTTATTTGCCCCCGTGTGCATTTAAGCATCCCTCAATGAATCAAAGTCTTAAAGGTGTATTACTATGAGACTTACAATCACTTTGCATTTCTTAGTGAGAATCGCTATGAAGTCGGTAATTGGATACCGGGCATAATGGATGCTCGGCTTCTCGACAAAGTCGGCTTACAAATATCAAAGTGTGTGATCACCTGTAGCCACGGCCCTCCACTGTCATTTTCTCAATCACTCACACTCAAATTAAGCTTACTGAATGCTTTTTAAGACTATTTATTGAGACGATTTTTAATTTTACATTCTGCATTTGGTTTCTTAAAAATTGTAGCCCTTTTTTTTGAGCTGCATTCTGTCTGGGAGGTAAGTAAATATGCTTTGGTACTAATGACAGCATGTTGGATGACGTAATGTAAGTACCAATGAATGTTTCTACACCTAGGTGGCAGTCATGATAGTATCTGCACATTATTGTGACCTGTATGTCCTATTTCAGGGTGCAGTGTTGCTGGTGCATTCTGGGATTGCCATTCGCGCTTTAGATAAGCTGATATAGAAAATGGACGGATATACTACAATATTAATACATATATAATTCTCAATTTTAGCAACTTTAAATTTCTTTAAAATTTAGCATACTATACATACCATTGGATTAACAATAATTTTATGTCATATACAGTACATAAAAAGCTATGTCATTCACAAATATATTTCACAGTTTGCTATATTCTGCTATGACTTGATTTGACCTTTGCATGCCAATAGGCATATTTTTTCGCTTAATGATAACGATTCTAAATGAGTCTGAAACCTGCAAGTTAAATCTGAATGTCAAAGTGTGCTATGTTAAGACAATTTTGGACACCTGAAAATGCCAGGCCGAAAAAGAGGTAAAATGTCTCGAAGAATCTGCCCAGAAAATCATAGGTTCAAATTCGGGGCAAAGCTTTGAGTTCATGACATCAAAAAGACTCATTAGGCTTTTACAATTTCAGTCTGTTTTAGAGAATCTCTCCTCTTTTTTTACAATTAAATGGAATATAAATCCAAGCACCACTGGCTATGCCAGACGTGTGAGAAATATGCTTTTGAAACCTTATATTGTGTGTTCCTGTATTGTTTTGTAACAAATTGTACAAAGTAAGAGTTAAATTAATTTAATAAAAATCTGTGACTTCAGTGAAAAAACTAAACATGCAAAAACACTTGTATTTTGCTTGGTTACTTATGGCTATTGTCACGCCCACAGGGGGGGGGCAGCACAACAGATAACGCTCATCCTCTTAAACCAGTCTCCTACTTAAAGCACGAACGCGTTAACAGCATTGCGAAGTATTGTTGCCATGTACCGGACCTTTACTGAGCATTTATCTCTCTTGTATCTCCTCTCCTTTCCTTGCCTGTATCGTCGTGCCCTGCCGTCTTGCATGCCCTGCATTCCTGCCCGTTCCTGCTCGCCCTGCCTTCATCCCTGTTCATGCTTGCCTCGCCTGCCCTGCCTGCCATCTCAACCCTGCCTGCCTGCTCCACTTGCCTTGCCCGTTCCATCCCATCCCATCGTCTCCTCGTCCTGTCCCTCTCTGTAGGACTGATCTCCCCAGCTTTGACCCTTCCGCGCTCGACCTGACTACTCTTCCGGATTTCCCCTTTGGCTTGGTTTGTTATCAGCTGTGTCAGTCTCATTAAATCTGTCTCCTGCATTTCGGGGTCTGCCTCCTTCTAACAGTTATGGTCAGGGCTGGGTAGGGGTTAAGGTTGTCATAGTTAGCGTTAGCATTTTTCCCATAGACATGAATGAGCGGGCCCCATAAACATATGTTTACCCGACATGTGCACACGTGTGTGTGTTTTTTACATATGTGGAATTACCGACAAACTAAAATGCAGTCATATTTTTTAAATGTTACAACCTTTGTCTCTCCCAGAATGCTGGCAGGTCAAAGATAGCATTTCTCATACTGTATAGGTGCAGTGAATTACACACAGAGAACTTCCTCTGATATGCTACATTTCAGCTTGACAAAAAGCCTTATCTGTTTTTTATTAATGTGTTTCCTGTCTTGGAACATTATTCAAATATCTTTCTTTTATTTTGTTATATATAATTTAAGAGGGAAATAATCTGCTTCGAGGTGCAGAGGTGATTTTGCTGAAAACGAACACAAAAAGCAGCTAGAAAGTTAGAAATTGTGAAATATTCTAAACATGACACTAAAAAAATAATTCAAAAAGAAATATCTAGCTTTACCCAGAGGTGTATGGATAGTTAGTATACATAGCTGAAATACTTTCTGCTTTTTATAGCTAAGGTGCATAAAAGGGATTTATTTGCAAATGAACCCGCTGCAGTGTCCAGTGCAGTGAATTACAATATATCTCTTTCCGTTTTGATCAAACGTGCAGTAGTAATGGGAAGGTCTTCTTAATGTTATATAGGCCTAGTTTTAGTCTCTGATCTTGCATTAGGTTAGCTTAAAAACTACAGTAAATGAAAACTTTTACTATTGTTTTATGAAATAGTTGATGACCATAGTAAATAATACCTGTAATCTTAAAGTCTCTGTGAAATTTGCCACACATTGTTTAGAAAAGCTTATCTTTACTCATCTCTATTCATCCCCCCCCCCCCAAACAGACCACAGTGATCACATCTTTTATGGGGAAACATAGTTCATAAAAAGCAGGATACGATCTTAATAATCACCACTGCCTTTTTGTAGGCTACACTGTGCTATACTGTAGATGACAAATAGGTGACACATTGCAACAAATAAACTGTTGGAATATCTATGTAAATAAAGCTAATTTTTCATTGCTTAACTGCCCAGTTACTTTATATAGACTTAATTACAGTGTTTAATTTTTATGCCGCATGCCCTTCAAGATCATAGCAGGTGGGAAGTTAATTGAAGGTAATCTTAATTGTGTTGCGTTCAAGATGTCACCTTTCCTCCCTAAATGCAAGCTGTAAGTGTACCACCATCTGCCGCTCTTACGGGGATCCGCTCCCCACAATGTAGTAAGCTAATTAGCAATTAGCCGTATGTTAGCTTTTTTTTAGTCGCCTTTTCTACTCGCTTGCAGACACAAGCGTGAGGCAGGTGATGCACGTTCTGGTTCAGAACAACGCGTTTTAATTGCAGTGGCGTGGTGCCCATTACCATTATATAGAAGTCAACTCTGTGTCTACAGAAAATGAAATGGTCACTGTCATATCAACGGTTTTTCCACGTTATGAGCCTTTTAATATAATGCACAGTGTTTAGTGCCCGTTATAGTCAGAAATGAGCCGTGTCTAATGTGACAGTCTAAGGAATCTAATTGATATATAACTTTTGCTTTGTAAAGTAATTTGTTTTTAAAGTTTTTAAAAACCGTCTCCAAAAGCGTTGCATTTTTGGCTGATGAATGGTTTTGGCACCGACGGATTTCCTTCCTTAATTGTGCACGCAAAGCACACTGTTCACTACTGTTAAGGTGCATCCTACTGAATTAGGGAGCCCCTCCGCCCCCCAGCCGTCAAGCCGCACCGCCGCCATTCCTGCTCGCTTCGCTTTCCATAGATCATGCCATAATTATCCAAAGTGACTCGGAGTAGATGCGCTGTCATGCAACTGTCGCTTCTTACTCCGGGATGGAGAAGCTCTTTCTCAAAACTGTGAAAAATTCTGCAAGCTAATTTAAGTGTCACAGACATAAGATTGACCATATGGCGAAAGATATTCAAGTTAGGATCTACAGTTATATTTTTATACAATAATGCTGCATCCATATGGCTAAATGTGCCTTAATATCTAAAGCAACAACAATACATTATCCTAATATATTATTGCATGTAATCTACATTGTTTTTTATTCAAATGGGATACAATCTCAATTTAACAATTATAATTATAAAATTGTTTTTTGTAACACTTTACTCATGCGGCACAAATACTTATTAATAACTCAGTTACTACTGAAGCACAAATTATGAACAAATCATGAATAAAAATAATTTGAGTGTCATTAATGAACAAACATGAGATCAGTATTTCACTTGTTATTCATGGATAGTTCCTTCAGTAGTTTACAAAGGTTTATAGAATTAACAGATATAGTAACAAATATAGTAACTGCTTGAGTTATGATTCATTAATGATGAATTAACATGAGATCAGTATGTAACTAAGACTTAGTTTGTGGATAATTAATACACAAATAATAGTATAATACTGTATTATTTGTGCAAGTAAAGTGTTTTTTTCTTTAATCGGATTTTAAAGCGAAATAAAGCGGATTCAAGTAGCTACTTAAATACTATAACTAAGGCTTTCTCATAAAGTTGAGCTCTGTTAAATGTAGAATATTAGTGCAATCATCAAAGATTACTGGTTTAGAAAAAGCATTGCAAGGTCTCTGTGGATACATGAACGCTTTCTCATGTATTTGAAACGCTTTTAGAAGTATTCAGCTTGGAAGCTGTAGGTTTTGCAGATCGCACTCCACTCTGGCCAAATGAAGAGATGCAGTAATGGGGTCATTTCATAGTGAGTATTGGTGTGTTTGAGGGCCTGTTCTGTTTAATATGGCCTTGAAAACGTACTTAGCACTAACATGCTGGACAGTGTGGGCACGTTTGATGAATCACATGTTAATGAGTGGCTTTCTGTTGCATATATGCATAATAACAACAACAACAGTGGTAATAATAAAGTAAGACTTTACATGAACTTCACCTTTATAATGCCTCTATAATGCATTTCTAGCACATTCATAAGCAGCATGTAAGTATACCTTAGCAGCCAAAAATACCTTAACATTTTTAATATACATTATTAGCAAAAATTATAATAACAAACATTATAAGTTTATAATCATGAAATGTTTGTTACCGATGTATATTAAGGTATGTCAGAATGTTAAGGTATACTTACAGGCTTCTCTGATTGCATTATGACGGTGCACCGAGTGTTCTCTGAATGCATTATGGTGGTGCACCGAGTGTTCTCTGAATGCATTATGATGGTGCACCGAGTGTTCTCTGAATGCATTATGAAGGTGCACAGAGTGTTCTCTGAATGTATTATGATGGTGCACTGAGTGTTCTCTGAATGCATTATGAAGGTGCACTGAGTGTTCTCTGAATGCATTATGATGGTGCACTGAGTGTTCTCTGAATGCATTATGAAGGTGCACCGAGTGTTCTCTGAATGCATTATGATGGTGCACTGAGTGTTCTCTGAATGCATTATGAAGGTGCACTGAGTGTTCTCTGAATGCATTATGAAGGTGCACAGAGTGTTCTCTGAATGTATTATGATGGTGCACTGAGTGTTCTCTGAATGCATTATGAAGGTGCACTGAGTGTTCTCTGAATGCATTATGATGGTGCACTGAGTGTTCTCTGAATGCATTATGAAGGTGCACCGAGTGTTCTCTGAATGCATTATGATGGTGCACTGAGTGTTCTCTGAATGCATTATGAAGGTGCACTGAGTGTTCTCTGAATGCATTAATAATATAAAGCATTAAGTAAAATCATGGCTTCGTTGGGGAGTTGATGGTTAGAATCTCACTTCTCCTCTGTGTGTTAAATTACTATGTTCTCCCTTCCTTCCACTGTTCAAAGACACACATTTGGGCTAATTGGTGTCTCTAAGTTTCACATTGAGTATTATTGCTGTGTATGTGTGTGTATGTGTTAGATTATACTCCAGTTTGGTGCCTCAACCCTAACACAGACAACCAGTGAGAAGATTAATGAATGAGTGGATAATAATAATTACTACTATTTTTAAAGGAGGTTGTCACCATTAAATGGATTCCACCACCTGTGACACGTATTCGTGTGATACAGTGTTTCTGATGTGATTTACCATGCGGCTCGCGGCATTTGCCACAAGCTGTGCTCATGTTCATTAATTTGAATCACATTGCGATTACGGGGCTATGAATCTTATTGTAGCTATCTCCGACCTCACCCTGGGCACGGAGAACAGCAGCATTAGAGAGGGCAGAGTGAGTCTGACAGTGGTGCAGACACGCAGTATGAACATGTAAACACAAAGCAGTGTATTTGGATGAAGAAGGTAAGGCGACCCTCAGCATTCCTAGCAGGCACCAAATCTGTATTGGCATCCGCTGCTGCTGGCCGCTTTGTAGTGTGACACCTGCACTCGTGTTCCGGCAAACAGGCAGAGACTTCACCTCTCCACTTGTGTGCTTTTGCCTGTTGAGTTCGGGGATCTGAGGAAGACACTGACCCCCTGAGGATGATATGTCGTACCCAGACTGAGACTGAGTCGCCGTGGATTTCAGACTGAGTGCTATAGTGCCGGGGATAATGCCCATCACTACGGTTACCTGTGGGGGCCTGAAGATTCAGCAGGGCCAAATGTAAAAGCAAAGAAGATGACCCTTTCAGATGTGTTTTTAAAGAATAATTACTGAATGAATATGAGCTTCCAACAAAACTCTCTGTTGTTGTTATTGAATAGTATACTATTCTATATATTTTTTATGCATCTTCGACAACCCTTATCGAATCAGACTCAATGTGTTCAAGGAAGCCTTGATTCGAGGGTGTGTGGGCTTCATGGTCACGATGCCATAATATAAGCAGTATGCAGCCCCCTCCACCCAGAACATGTGAGGATCTCGTAATGGGAGTTCTGTGTGGGAACTCGCATAGACTTGGCTTTGAACATGCAACCTCCACTAGCACAGAGCAGAGGCAGGATTTAAACCCACTAAATAAAAAATAAAAGGATAAATGAGTTAATAAATTAATAAATCAATAAATAATAAATCAAGTTAATAAATCGGTAGCTGCATCTAAATTCCATCAATCCATCATCTAGCCTCTTATCCCTGTCATGGTCGTGGGATGTAAAACAGGTATAAGTGTAAACATTTCAGTTTGCTTTAAGGTGCAAACAAATGAATCACTCAACCAGTAAAATCTTAAATACATCAAAGACAAATGTGTGGGCGCTTTGATGCGACCTTCAAACAGGAAGTTCACCTGTGGGATACTTTCAATGATGGTAAATACTTTACAGATAACCAGTTGTTGGAAGTGCAATATTTGCAGGAAGGTACTTCACCAGACACCTGCCTGATATTTGTTTTAAGTCTTAAATAAGGTATCGATCTGGTGTCCGGGGGACATAGCCAAATAGGTGAGAGCTGTATCTGTGAGGGCTTTGAAGAGCGCTCTCTCACAGAAAACAGAGTGACCCAAGGAATCTCCTCATTACCCAGTGCAATCAGTGAGCATGATGTCATCGATTTCTGCCAGGTAAAGGGTAGGGTTGTACGTTTTGGTAACCTAATTGCGTTCAGTGTATTTTAATAAAGTGCACTTCCAAAAGGACCAAGCTTTTAGCAAAAAACTGTCTATAACACCATTATGGATAAAAATAATGGCATTTAAAATTCTACAGTATTAAGAGTTGTAAGACACAGTGCATTTGTGTTTCGGCCAAAAAAAAGAGAAAGTTAATGTATTTAATATTCTAAAAATGTTGCTGGAGTAAGTTATTAGTTTTATTTAAAAATGATCCTTTTCTCCAATAAACCGCCTCTTCATAGAACATACACAAGCAAACCTTATTTTCTAAGACACAGCATTGAACTGGGAGTCTGTACCTTCCGAGGATGATTGCAAGATAACAGAAATACCCTCCAAAGATTTGACAGCAGTTTGGGAGGATGGGGGGGGGGGGGGGGGGAGTAATTTAAGTTTTGCAGGAAATAGCTTAATACCACATTAACGGTAAACCAGATACCGGATAAATTTGGCTACCCGTAATTGATTTATAAAAGACCGGTACCAAAAACAACTAAACGT
>JAODLD010000056.1:3317840-3328003 GCA_026781065.1 Mormyrops boulengeri | reverse complement strand
ACCCCCCCCCCCCCCCCCCCCCCCCCCCGCCCCCCCGCCCCCCCCCCCCCCCCCCCCCCCACAACTTGATAATTTAATTCTAAGGTCTATTTATTTGGGGGATGAATGAAGCCGAATTAAACATTGGCTGGGGCACGCCCTTATCCTGGTTCCTGTGCCCCTGGGTAGGATGATATTTTATTAAAGAAATATCGGTATTCCAAAGTCCTCCAAACATCCAAGATGGAAATGGCATTTCCCAACACCATCTAGCAGCATGTCTTTTCTATCCACTGTGGGGGCATGGATTGCAAAAAAACAAGAAGAAGAAGATGCAGTTTGTAGCCCCTGAGTGATGCTCGGTTACAAGTCAAAGTCATAACTATAAATCACTCTTCCCCTGTTGTCAACACCATATCTTTGGTAACGCAGACCATTCATACTGTTTTCACATATCTGTGTTTTTTTCTGCCATGCGTACAGTAATCAGCGGGAGACGAGTGCAGAGACACGCGGGTTACTAATGATGTTCATGATTGTGTCACAGTGCACCCGGCTGTACCATCCACACTGGAGTCACATGCTACATGTGAACGTCACACACTTCGAGAATTGTCACACTGTACTTGGCCTGTATGACCTACAGCCTGCGTGTAGACCCACTTAACGCACATGTTGCAGTTGTTATGGCTTGTAGTCTATCAGAATGGGTACCTCTGTTACGCAGCCAAATTTCCTTTGCACAATCCACGTAATTTTTTTATTCCAGTAACTGGCAAATCTTCCCATATACTCAATTCAATTTATACAGAGAATTTTCACAATTTTACATTGTCTCAAAGCGCATTACATTATCCCTGCTCAAAGCCCCCAGTGAGCAAGCCAGAGGCAACAGTGGCAAGGAAAAACTCCCTAGAAGGAAGAAATCTTGGGAGGAACCAAACCCAAAGGGGGAGCCCATACTGCTGGGGGTCTATTACAAACCATGCTACTTAGCTATCATGCTATCATTAAGCGATGCACAAAGGACGCAAAATATGTGTTTACTTAGGTTGATGAGAGAGAACGTCTTTTTGGGGTACCTGAAGGGACTAGGATTATGTAAAATTGGACTGAAATCGGACTCCCCTCTACCATTACCATACTATTGGAAAAACACAAGTGCTTTGTACCTGCATTGTGTGATCAGTTGCTGATGGTACAGTGGTACATAGTGATCTAGAAGGGAGAAGTTTCCATACCTAACTCATACTATTGCCATGTCTAGTCTGTAAAAGTGTCATAACTGAAACATTGTATGAAAGAGAAGGGAAAAAATAAGCTCCAGAGACATCAATCTAGACATTTTGGCACCTCCAAGGGCAATTCAGTCATAGAGAGTGATCTGCCACATGCGGAGGACGGGGAGAGATTTTGTTCAAAAGAAAAACGTAAGATCAACTCAGCTAGGCTGAGCAGACAAAGGTCAAACATCTTCAGCAAAGGGTTAATGAAACTTCTTTGGCGACAGAGTTTTAAATTTGAACTCTTCCTTGTAATCTATCGGGCTCTGTCCATAGAAAAACCTTTTCAGTATGACTTCAGGCAGGGCCACCAACGTTGGTCAGCTGGCCTGCGTGAGATTTTTCGACTCGAGACAAGTCTGCACGCACATTTACATGTATGTTACAATGTTATTACCTTGTAAATAGTCTGTAGGGTTTGCAAACTGCCTCAGCGCTGAAGTAAGCTAATTTTACGTTTATAATGGAATAATACAGACTTTCAGGCCAGTGACAGTGTGTGAGTGTGAGGGTCTGAAAGCATGAATATCACAGCAGATATGTGAGTTGGCATCCCTGCTATAGGGTGTGTATTACAGAGAGAAGCAAACCAATAAACCGAGAGGAAAAAGGTCTGCCTTGCTCTTGGTAGGATGCTAAGCGCACACAGCCTCTGAAACGTCCTCACCCCCAACGGATGCACCTTTGTGAAGATTTATTGCAGGGCAGTGACAAGGATCTCCTTTTGTTAAGCATGCATTTTGTGAGGGGAAAGCACTTGATTAGCAAGCTACCAAAAGTTAGCCAGCTTGCACTTAAGATTTTAGCTTGTTTTAGTGTTTCTGTATCGAAGCGACACCGTGTTGGCCTTACACGAAGTCTTTGCCAGCTCACTGGTCCAGAGAAACCCTGCATGCCTCCCTTTTTAAATTAAAAAACTGTGTCCAGTGGGCAATTAGTCAACGCAATTAGCGGCAATGCTAAGGAAGCAATCAGACTTTGGAGGAAGGGCGAGAGCCTGTACCACCAAATCGAAGCTCTATGAGTGAGCGCTTGTCAATTACTGCAATTTTGTCCCATTCTACCACGTGAGATTAGCACACAGGTAGGACCGCACAGCTAAACTGATTCTGGAACCTTGCTTCTGAACAGGCAACCTCTTTCACTAATTTTGTTTACTCCCAACAAACATGGAACGTTAAGCTAACGTTAGCCTATGGTTCTCCTATCATGAAGCTTAGAGAATGGTTGCTCCAAATGATTATGCATCAGAACCTTCCGCAAATGCTCTGAGATCTAAAAAAATCTAACATTACATGAGCATTCTGAGCTCTGAATCTGGGTTGCTGCTACAGCCAATGATGTCTGCCATTGTGGGTGACTTGTTGGCCTGTGTTGTAAATATTTTCACGGTGGTCTAGAAAAACTAAACAGAAAACAAAAATGCTGCCTTTGGAGGGAGCCTCGGCTCTGGCCTTTTTGTATCGATATCTGTATTGATTAGTACTGTCTGTCATTTGCTGGTTTTTTTTCGAAATGTATAAATTTGGTGTGTTCCGTTTTGTTGAGCTCCAGTAATCCAGCTACAATTTGAACATGTCCTAAGGCTCATTGTTTGTTTATTTGAAATTTTCCCCCTGCTAGTGAATGCAGCTTCTTCTTTTGGTGTTGTGTTACATCCAGTCCCACATCACTCTTGTCCAAGCTTTTGAAGGGAAACTATTGTAAATAACCAAGCTTGTGTTCGTTTTCACATATATCTGACTCTCACACTAAGGATGCCGTTTTTTTTATAACTTGAGTCTGCACAGTGTACTGGCGGATCTTATTTAGTTAAGATCTAATTAGCTACAGCTGAATTACTTATCTTTTCAGCACCTACAGAGCTACTAAGGAATACCTTTGCCGGAGGGTGCCTCTTACCAGCACTTAAAACTCCTGTTGTAGGGATGTTTGACTTTAAAGTCTGTAGTCATACCCGGTTGAAGAAAAACAAGAACAGGCCTTTCATTGGCTCTTAGCAAAATTTAATTGGGAATGAGCATCGAACCTGCAGGAGTCTCCTAAACTCTGAGATAGTAACATCAGATTCAGGAATAGCTGTCCTTTCGAATGTTTCACTGCGAGCGGAGTGAGCGCAGCGGTTTTCTCACTTCGAAATGTACAGTGTGTGAGGAGACACACTGTGACAAGTCATCACCATTTTTGCACGGATCTAAATGTCATGGGGATTCGTACTCCCCATGTATGCCCCACCAATGGGGTAAATGAAGGCAGCAAATCTTAGCGTTACCATCTGCTTCACCCACAGAGCTTAGCCCCTGTTGGGAGCTACAAACCAGGATGACTTTGAACATCATAATTGCTGTTTGCATCGGCTGTTATGTGTATGAAAAAAAAGTGCAAATATATATTTGTATTCAGCTCTACCTCTTAAGCTACAAGGAAAATTAATTTGTCAGATATTGCCCAGCTGAGGTTAGTGGCTCTTTTTTCATTTCATGTCATCAAGAGTTTTATTTTGTTAATGTGTTTTTCACAGATTTTTTTTTAACTTTTCCTCAAGGATATACCTTTTAGCAAAGCAAGTCAGTGTCCATAAATGTGCCCATAAATGAATTACCACAAATTCCTTATCACTGTCAGTTCTTTCGTTTTGGAAAATTGTTGCTGTAGCCTGTTTCTTGTAACAAACTCTTGATGGAATAGCATTTTCTAAGGCTGTCAGATTGAAAATCCTCATAAAATGCATGTTCATTCTGCCTTTACATAGCTCATATAGAACGTCCCCCACCTGCTCTCTAGTATATGGTTACCCCCCCCCACCCCCACACACACACACACACACACACACACACACACACACAAACACACCACACACAGACACACACACACACAAACACACCACACACAGACACACACAATCCCTTAGGCTTTGAAACCTGTTTATCCTTTAGCAGATGTTTTGTAGTTTTAACATAGATTAAAAAAAACTGTGAATTGGGACCAATATCAAATGATGATGTCAAGGTGTTAAATGTACTGTAATAATTTTTAAAGAATTCATCCAGGGTTGCCGGTTGAAACCTCATGGTCGGCAGAGTGACCCCACCATTGGGCCCATGACCAAGGCCCTAAACCCCAATTTCCCCAAGGACTGTCTGACCCTACTGTCTCCTCTACACCAGTTCCACAATGTGGCCTCCTGAGATGCTTTTCCAGCTGTCCCGAAGGAGGTCCCACATATGCTGAGCACTCATTGGCCGCTTTTACTTCACTTTCTGGTCAAACTCCTCTAAAACCATTTCTGCTGTGTTTAGGTCAGGTGTCCAGATCATGTGATGTGACACTATCACTCTCCTTAGTAGGCGGTTTGTGTAACTGCATTGTATTGCGGTCAAAAAATGATGTGAGGAACTGGTCACCAAACTGCCTTTAATTCTGAAACAGCAGCACAATATTCAGCATAATATATACAGAACAGTTGTGTCTCTTATACATGCTGGCATGGCGTTGCCCAAATGGGACAAATGCAACAGAAAACAATACACTTCGTACCTGAAACAGCAACACAATACTCACTGAAATATATACAGAACAGTCATCTCTTGTACACTGCAGGAGAGAGTGCAGTGGTCGAATCACCAACAAGTTCAGCTAAGTGTCAAACATGGTAAAAGCAATTAAAAAAATAAAAGAGCACAAATAACCACTGTTACCCATTTTTAACAGATCTTATGAAAGTTGGAAAAAAAATTATATGTGCTGAAGAATGAATCAAATAGCAAATATAAATTTGTACACAGAAAACAAGTGCATCTTACTGCTGACAAATGCACTGGAAACCCCGCCCAGTATTACCTGCACCAGTTGTACCAGTCAGTCATCTCCTTGCAGTGTCTGTTCCACTAAAGAATCGTATACAGCCCTGTTACACTTGGCGTCTCCAAACTTCTGACTGGAACTGTATATAATTCATTAAAAAAGAATACACAAAATTTAAAACAATAAAAAATAAAATCATATATCAAATTAAAATGTTTTTGTGCAGGCAGAAACATGGCCACCTCAAGCTAAATGCAGAATAGGCAGTTGCCTTGGGATGCCCGGAATGACCTGCGCTGCGGAGGTTGTGGAATGATCGCCAGTTTTCTTGGTAGGGGGGGCCTCCCAAAGCATTGCCTAGGGCCCCTGAAAAGGAAGAGCAGGCGCTCTGTATCCTAAGATGGACCGGCATCCCAAACAGGGTTGTGCCACCTTGCAGATTTGTACTGCAAGCAGGAAGATGGATGGATGGATTGATGAATCTCGAGGCCTTCTGTTTCATTAGTATACATAAAAAGTTTTCGGTTGTCAGAGTAGACACGTCACAGTAAATTAATGCATTGTCAGGAATCAGTAATGGGGTATTACAAGTCTGCTATGTTATGGTATGTCAAGTGTCGGCATAATTAAGCTGTTATTGCTTATTGTGCATATTTGAAAGACTAATTGTTTTATATGCTTGCGCATGCAGTCGAAGGGTATTTACTAATTAGATGATTTGTGGTTAAATTAAATGAAATGAGTGGTGTTTAAGCTGTATTGATTCTTAATAAGTGTGTTCTCTATTGATTTTAAGCAATTGCTTCCTTAATTTACTTAATGCTATGTGTTCAGTGTTAGTTTTTAATAATTTAATGAATGTGTAGAATAAATGCATTCGGCATTGATTGATCGTATCCAACTGTAAAAATAGTCTTCGACATAAGTAGGTACATTCCTACCCTCTATAAATGTGCTGGTTATTTGTTTAAATAGCTTTAAAGTTTTTTAAGTTAATTTTTAAGTGATAAACAAGCTAGCTTCATGGCATGTTCTAAAATCACTATTAAGGTGCTCTCGATAATATTGGGCAAAGTACCTAGGCTCATATATTTTATTTTGTAAACCAAAACTGTGCCCCAGTGTTTTTATTGCATGATAATATTTATTTTACGATGTAACGTTATTACGTTAGAAACCATAGTGATCATGAGCTTTTGAATCAGCCTGGTGGTGGATGTCACCTCACTCGGTCCAAGGGATGGGGTCGACCTCCCAAGGGAAGAGTTTTCCCTCCAAATGATAGGGCCTGGCAATATTTCAGAGTAATTGCTTTGAGATTAACAGTCCAGTAGGATAATGACCCCAAGCGGTGTCCACATGGGATCTGACGTTGCAGTACTTCAAATGATTACTTGGTTACCTTCTGCCTTCAAAGTAATGCTATGGAGTATAATAAGAGTCACACGTGCTTTTATGTGTGTGTGCATTTATGTTAATTCATATATCACACAATATCAAGGTTGAGAGCCTGTGAGCGCAATAAAATAATAACAGACCTTATAAATGAGGAATATAATCATTTACTTGTATAATGGGTAACTAATGTGGGCTAACCTTTACATATAAGCAAAATAGCACTGTTCTTCTAATCATTCAAGCAACGAAGGAATTAATCTGTATTTATGATGATGGGGAAGCTGTAATATAGTAGTCCATCAGAGCAGAAAACATGTCAGAAATAGTATGTATTTAGTGGTGAAGTAAGTATCACTGTTAGGTCACACCTCAGAGCTTTGCATGTACTCACCATGTTAAATGAGTCCTCTCTGGGTACTGGGTACTTTCCTCCTCTCTTGGTACTGAGTACTGGGTACTTTCCTCCTCTCTGGGTACTGAGTACTGGGTACTTTTCTGCTCTCTGGGTACTGGGTACTTTCCTGCTCTCTGGGTACTGAGTACTGGGTACTTTTCTGCTCTCTGGGTACTGGGTACTTTCCTGCTCTCTGGGTACTGAGTACTGGGTACTTTTCTGCTCTCTGGGTACTGGGTACTTTCCTCCCTCAGACCATCTATAAATTGCCTGGAGTGTCTTTGTCATGTGATGGGCTGGCATCCTTGTTCTTCGATACATTCAAGGTTGCGAAGACCACGTAGTGGATATGCATCAATCTGAAAATGTAGGCTAGATACATTTGATGAGAAAGATAAGATGTTTTATATGTCAAATCCATTATATTCAGTTGTACATACAGTGCTCACAGTAAGTCTTGTGACTTGCTTAATTCAGTAAAATGTTTTCTGTATAATTTATTGGCTTCATAATAAAAGTACATTGACAAGCAGTGTTTAACATAACTGCACATACTGTAACTTCCACACAGACTTTTTTTTTAATTACGTGTGACAAATTTTTGACTGACTCATTCAGTCCTGTTCTTACCATTTTGCTTTTAATTGCAGTTGTAGTGACTGGCTCCCAGAGAGACACCAAATACAAGTGTTTTGGGGCTTCATGTTACTGCGAAGGTGTTGCTAATTAAATAGCACCCAGTGAGACAGCTCGTCACTGACCTTTTTTATAACTCAGACCAGCTCTTTTTGGACTACAATTTGCATTTCAATTTGTTGCTACTTGAAATTAATGTTATACTTTGTTTATGGCTTCCCAAAAACACTGAGAATGACCATCCATATTGTACAATCTGTTTTTCGTTTGCTCGCACGACGCGTCAGTCCCACTGCAGGTACATCTGAGATACATGCTCATTTACAGTTGATGTGGAGGGTTTTAGTGTCACGGCCATTGACACGTTTCAAGGTCAGGATGAATTTTTATAGATGGAAGGGACATTATATGTTTAGTGCAGTTTGTGTAATGACTGCAGTCCTCTTGGTTGTTTCCCACTATGAAATCTATAGTTTATTTAAAAACATACCCAAAGGCCACAATTGTTTGTTTAACTTTTTGTTTAAAGCCTAACAAAGGGATATTCTTCATTGTTTTAATTACACATTTTGTTATTTCTACATTCTATTTTATGAACGAGAAAAGCAGAATTGTGCTAAATTAACATGCGCAGTTATAAATCTTAGCAGTGTCCCAGAACTCTAAATAATACTGATGAGAAATACGTCGTGAGTGTATATCTCGATGCGGATGACAGTGGGCAGCCTCCCAAAGAATCGTCAGCTTGAGAAACAACTGGAAAAGGTTCAAGATCAGCGCGCACGTCGGTTAAATGCACCAATCGTGTTACTCATCGCTGACATTACTTTTCCCTTGGTGGTGGAGGATTTATTCATTTACTTTTTTAATGACAAATGTGCTCCGGACGTAAAGCATCTGTATTTGAAATATTCAGAATTCACGGTTTATTTTCAAGTTACACTTACACATAACGATAATAATAATGCTTATTTTTATTTGTATCTGAAAAATTTGATCAGATACAAAAAATAAGGTCAGGATCACAGCATTTGTGTCAGAACCAGCCAGCCAGCCAGCAGTCTCCCGTATTCACAGCGTCGCTGAGTTACAGGCTGCATCGGCTTTGCTGATGTTATGGATGATGTTTGAATGGATTATACTGTCCCAGAGCCTTAGTCTCCTGCTATAGCCTGCTTTGGGTGTTGTTCATGTGTTCATGTCCATGTTCATGCAATCCGGAACCCTCCACGACCCTGCTCAGGTTAACTGGATTGAAGATGGATGGATGAATCTATTACGAGCCATTGGAAAATTGCTGTTTATACATCTATTAATACAAAATAGCTTTGCTAATGCTTTAATGAATATTCCCTTTAGACATGATGTAATACATCACTGTATAATCAGATGCTTGGAGCATTTTTGAACTTGGTTACTTAAGGAGAAAATGCATTTGCAATTTATGGCTTCGAAGTTCCTAAACCAGGTTGAACTTTGCGGTAGAAAATAAGTGGTTGGCTGGCATTTGTGGTTGTTGAAAGGAGAGAAACCCACGTGGGTGTGAATTAGAGTACGCAGGACTGAGTCCGAGATGAAAGGAAGGGCTATCTTGGTGGATACCTCTCTGTAAAGATGACAGGATGCTGGCACGCCGCATCCCGGCTGACAAGCCCATTCCCTGCCTAATCTCTCCAGGAACCCCTTGCCTGGAGTCCTCCGGAGATGCCACGGTGAAGTGTGGGGATCTGCCTGCTTGTTTGTTTGTGTCTATGTGCCTCTGTGTGTGTGTGTGTGTGTGTGTGTGTGTGTGTGAGAGAGAGAGAGAGAGAGAGAGAGAGAGAAAGAGTGAGTCATGGGTTTTCCTTCATCTAATTCCCTGTGGTTGTTGAGTCAAACATAAATCCGCTCGTTGACTTGTACTGGCCGGCTCTAAAAGGTGACTACTTGTCTTTGGGGTGTATGCTGGCAACCAGTATGGTGGAGTAGCTGACCCATTCGCCATAGCTCTCTGTCTGAAGAGGTGGACTTCCCCACCAGTGGAGCGGAGCATCCAGCAGTCGCTCAGAGCGAGAACTGGTGTGGGAACGAGTGACAGACGAAGGGGTTCGCCGGATGAGATGAGCAGAGGTGGGTAGTTCAGGTCCAGAATACAGAATGTTTCAGCTAACCAGATGAGTACTCTGTGACTGTGACTCGTTATGCTCAACTGGTTGGTAGAAACAAAATCTTGGTCTGGATTTTTATTTTCTGGACCTGAACTTTCCAACTCTAGAGACGTGCCAGCGGCTCATCCCACACAGTGTTTCAGTTAATATCTTATGACTGTTCAATGAGTAGAATTTTTTTATTTAAAATATTTCCACAGGCCAATAAAACCAGAGGCTCCATAAAGGGGGGAGGAGGGATGTTAGGACGATTCCAAGTGCCACTGACTGACAGGGGCCCTAAAAAATTTGGAACATAATTGGTCTGGGCTGGGGGTCAGATATGATATACTGCACCCCTGCAGCTGAAATAAAGAGTCTGGGTGTTGTAAGAAATATCCTACAAAAATAAAATAGAAGATGTGTAGGTATTTGTAACCAGAGGTGGCAATTCAGGTCCAGAAATTAAAAATCCAGACCAGGATTTTGTTTCAACCAACCAGCTGAGGGTAAAGAGTCACAGTCAAATAGTACTCAAGTGGT
>JAODLD010000056.1:3296166-3313137 GCA_026781065.1 Mormyrops boulengeri | reverse complement strand
CCCCCCCCCCCCCCCCCCCCCCCCCCCCCCCCCCCCCCCCCCCCCCCCCCCCCCCCCCCCCCCCGCCGCCCCCCCCCACGGCACTGTGAATACCAGTTCAGGCCCAGTAGCAATTGAAGCCCATACGGGGGCCCTAGGCTTCACCACTGGCTTGCTAGGTCAGCACCCCTTCAAAAAATGGCGCACTAGCCAGTCGGCAATGTCATCTTATTGGTTGATTTGCACTGGCAGCAGTGCTAGTAAATATAAGGTAATCGGATTTGAATAAAAGTTTGAATAGAACAAAATGTGAGGTGAGAACTTTATCCGAGTGGGCCTGCACATGACATCTGGTGATCCGAAACACTTTGTAATTGTTCATCATTAGAAGTGTTGTGCTACCAAGGTGTTTTATGTTCACGCTCTGGAGTGCCGCTGGGCTTGCTTTGCCACCGCATGCGTAATACTGTACATCCTCAAACTCCAGACCTTGGCTCCCTCCTCCTCACCTCTTGACGGAGAACATGTTCATGCCTCCAGGTGGAGATCATCCCAATTAGAGACTCTGCTTAGCAAACCGATGAACGTCGCAGAGCACATTTTATTCAAATCATTCTCGCATGTTTAAATGTGGTCCCAGCATTACAGGCTGTTTTTTATATATTTCACCGGTGTTTCAGGATATATCTCATACAAAAATAACACAAAGATAAACATGACTGAAGTGCTCACTGGCTCACTGGTCTCTTTTGGAGTTGCTGTCCAGCTTTGAGTAAATTTAAAAATAATTCCTGTCTGACAAATCCTAGTGCATCTGTTCTGAAGTTTTGTTCGGAGCTGCAGCAGAGACTCACGGACTACGTATGTTTATTTCTGGCTGAAAATCAACGACAAGCCTACTCCACAGATAAGATACTGCAGGAACACTAGACTCCGCTTCACGGTTAGTGGTTCTTTTTCTCAGCCACGCAAGGCCAGTTTGCTAATTATGCAGCTATTAAGTTAGGAATTTACCTAGGAGTTCATTAAATAGCATCGATATTATATTACTTGGTGTTTGTTATGAAACGTTCCTTTCTTTGGCAATGCAGGGCTGCCAGCTCTCACGCATCTGGTGCGACACTCACACTTTCAGACTCTCATGCTCACGTAAGAAATCTTAGGGCAAATCTATATTATTGCATTATAAACCTCAAATTAGGTACATCAAAGCCGCTGAGGTAGTTTTCAAGTCCTACAGACTATTTATATGGTAATAAAACTGTTACATACATCTGAATGAGTGCATAGCACAGTGTCAAATTCAACAGCCTCACTCGGCTCACTCCAGCCATCTGACCAAAGTTGGTAACCCTGAAAATGTCAGATATTACTCCAAGGGTGACGTTACATGGGGCAACATTTTCAGCAATATTGTCAGGCAGTGTTGCTGACCAATGCTGCTCGGGAACTTTCCGATCGATACTCGGCAACGAATTTGTATTTGAAATTGTGACTGGCAGTGGGCAACTTTTCCCGATTATTCAGATCCAGATGAGTTGCCCTTTGCTGCACCTGGTTGGCAATCACCTGGCAACATTGGTCAAAAATTTGCCCTTTGTATGATCACCTTTACAATAAAGTTAACTTACGGTAAATCAAACACAAACCTAGAGTTACAGGGTTTAACCACTTGCCGATTTTGAGTCAGAGTCTTGTGCCATCGTTTTGGGCTATTCTCGCTTGTGTTCTGTGGCAAGAAGCTGTGGCACTGATTAAAACACTGGCTAATTATTCCTAATTATTAGCGAGTTAGCGTGCGCATAGTATGTCGTAGAATAAGGTCTTCGTATATGATGTCGGAGAAACACGCTAATGCTTATCTCTTAGCGGTGGCAATATCGGCCTGCTGTTGTTGAAATGTTCAGCATCGGGGTATTCCTGTCAGTCTGATAAATACAGATGTAAACCAGACTAATTAAAGTAATCTCATGAAAGCAGTTGGTGTATTATCTGTCTTTGTGAAGCGGACGTTTTGATTATGCCGAGCGTGAACAGGCAGAGAAGTTAAATGAAGACTAGAAAACCATATGGTACAGTATTTTCACTTGAGAAATTAATTTGACAGGTAATTAATATCACTGTTACTAGCTGTGCAGCCTGCCCCTCAGTTATTTGATATTCTAATGGCACTACAGCCATTAACTGTCTCATAAGACTGCGGTTTTAAGTATGTATATGAACTACTCTTATAAAACAGAGATGGTCATAAATGGTTATAATCTCGGAGTAATGCAGACATGCTGTTCTGATGGAAATGTGTCGGGATTAGGAGCGCAGAGGAGGGTGAGGTGACAAGCTTTCTTTTACAACACCTACGCCCTCTTATGCATGATGTAACGTTCGATGTTGTTCTTCTCCTGGCCCAGAAAATGCACCCTGACCTCATGCAGGAGCCCACATCCACTATAACCCTGTCCTACAGCTGATGTCCACCTTATTTTTTGTGCATCTCCCCTTATGCCAATATTGTATTTTGTTTGCTAAACTAACCTCTAGTCCCATGCCAAAGTAAGCGTCTTATTTGTATCTCACATGATCCTATTGGCCATCCTGACCAGAGCAGGTCCACCACATGAACACAGCAAATGTAGGATTTTTCATAAGAGGGGCAATAATTCATGCATACAGGTCAACCTCATCATTTGTCAATGATATGTTTTGAATTAGTGAGTGACAGGAGAGGGGACACTCCGGCAGCAAATCAGCTTTCAGCTGGGGCCAGTGCCCCTTGTGGCCCCGCCCCTATATACACCCCTCACAGACAACCACATATACCAACGTCAGAATGCTGCGTCACCTCACAGTGAGGCTCTTCTTCTACCAACCAGCCAAGATATATTTACAAGCTGCACGTTTTAATTGGTTTGCAGCAGGAGAGCAACCCGGGGGGGGGCTGCACTTACAAGGGCAATATACTGGAAACAGCGTGTCGGTTAAATGGGGTGTGTCAAAAACAAGCGCCCCCTTCCAGAAAATATGTAGTGCCACCTGTTAAGGAGAATGATGCACCTTGAGAGGTTAAAGTATATGAGCGCCCTGTGGACAGGAGAGCCATTTGTCATCATGAAGTTATAACAAGTTGTATATTAAGACTATAACATACAACAGGCCCAAAAACACAAAACGGGTGTAATACTGTAGTAAATCAAAATAATTATTTCTACCACTTGATGCCAAATATAGATTGTAACAGTACAACAGTTTTTTTTTCCGTTTCCACTGTGTCCAGTTTTATTTGGGTTAAAGCTTCAAAATTAAGAATTTAATGCCTTAAAAGTCACTCTGCAGCCTGTCTCCTCGTCATTGCAATTATATTTTTAATCTTGTACGTTATGTAACGTTTATATGATTGTGGATTACAATGAAGGATGGCACGGTGGACCAGTGGGGGGCGCCTTTGTCACACCTTCAGGGTGGGGGGTTCAAAACTGTGCCCTGCTATGCAATTCTCGTGCATGCATGTTCTCCATGTATTGTGAAAGCTTCCTGGTATCGCCACTAAGTCAAAAAACATACGATTAATCAAATTGGCATGGGAAAATTGCTCCTAGTTTGTGAGTCCTGCGATACACTGGCATCCCATCCTCACGCCGTCGTTCCTGAGACACGTTCCAGACACTCTGTTACCCTTTCCTAGATAAGCACTTATGGAAGATGGATGTATCACAAGAGTGCTGGGAGAGGGCTGGACTTTTAAAATCAGTCAGTTCACTAGAGGTGACAAAACTAGTAACTGATAAAGGAACAAATGCGTATAGCAAACAACTTAGACACGTCAAATAAGATGAAAATGTCTTCATCTGCATTTCCGAAATTATTCGATTACAAATCCTATAATGAGGAAACCAATCTGATATTTCACAGTGGGGGGAGTGTTGCTTTTGATCGACCTTGTACTGCTATGACTATTTCCATAAACACCTGCCCAGCGCAGGGTCACGGACACCCAGCCGGCGTGGGGCAAGGGAGACTGTGGAGGGGATTGCCAGTGCGTCAGGCAGAACACAAGCGAGTGCGGGCACTCGGAATGACCTAAACCCATATTTCTGGGCCATGGGACGAAATCCTCATGATCCGGCAAACCGCACACAGACAGCCAGGGGCGGGAACTAAGCCCAGAATCCTGGCCACGCCAAATAGATGCTGTGGGCCCATTCGCTCATCCAGGTTCTGACGACTCATCCGGTACAGGGTCAGGGGGGGCCGGGCACCTATTCTGCAGGTATGAGTAAATCTAATCACACATGTGCCAGGATGCTTTAATGGCATTCATTTATTTTATTGACTTTGACCCACGGAGTGCTCATAATTAGCATTAGAATCGAGCGTTGTGTAAATGGGGGGTGAGTCTGGGTGCTCTCACGTGCTTGTTCAATGAGCGATCATGTCGTTTTAATGGGTACATATTCCCCAATGCAACACTTCAGCCACAGCTTAATTCCCATCACTGCACCCGACGCCACCCCCCCCCGCCGGGGAAGTGAACATTATTATCAGCACGGATGTAGCATGTCAGGGGAGCCTATGTGAGAATCTGTGTGAAAGCCCAACCAGGGCTGACAGACCCTATTATATCAGAGGCGGGGGGGTTGCTAGAGATTTTAGTGAAGAGATTTTAGTGAAAGCCTATCACACTGGGCACCCCCAACCCAGACCAATCCAGTTATTTCCCAAATTTTAAAGGCCCCCTGTCACTCATGGGCCCTTGGAATCATCTTAACTTTCACCCCCTTTACGGAGCCCCTGACACCCATAATATGGCCTCCAGTCCTCAGTCTGGTTGCTCCTCAGGTAAAGTGCTCCCTACGCTGGACGGGGGTCCTGCCAGACACTGGCAATGTTGGGGAAGTCACTCACAAAAGTAATCCATTAAAGGCAGAAGTGGAAATTCAGATCCAGAAAGTAAAAATCCAGACCAGAAGGTTTGGTTTCAACCAATCAGTGGAGCATGAACAGTCACAGTCAGAGAGTCCTCAGCTGGTTGGTTGGAACAAAACCTTGGTCTGGATTTGTACTTTGTGGACCTGAACTTTCTACCTCGCTGTTTAATGGATTACTTTTGTTAGTAACTTCCCCGGCACTGGGCACGTGATCTCCAGTGATAGATGAGTCCACGTCACAGAACACCCCTCCCACCGTCCCTAAATACACACAGATAAGTACTTTCCCGTTTTATTTATTTATTTCCACATTTTAAAAATGACGTTTGTGTTCGTGCCATCTGATCTCCCGTCTGTAAGCCATCATTATTTTACCAGAGACAAAGCAGCTGGAATGTTACTTTCTCCGATATCATTACCTGTGGCTAGATTAAAGTCAAAGCCCCTTGCCTCTTCTCCTACAATCTTTTCAGAGAGAGACTCAATACGCTGCGTTTGCAGCCAAGAATATTTAATGAGAACGAACGACGAAATCGCAGATATTTTAAAGATCAGATACATTTGCGGCGACCATGTATGGAAATGACGAAGTAAGTCAAAAGTACTGGCAGGCTACGGACCCCCGAGTGCCAGATTTACTGCATGCTGTGCCCGCAGCCGCTGGTACTCTGTGTCCAATCCAAAACCAATAACTCACAACGCAACTCCTTATTTTATCCCTCCCGCTGCCTCTTCTTCATATTCACTCAGAAATTTGGGAGGGTGCTGTACCTTGGTCTATATATGTAGCACTCAGTGACAAAATAATATTTCCCTTTGTTTGTTCGACCGCATCATTCTATTTGAAATGCTGTGGAATTCGACAACCATCTCGGTTTCAGCGCAAAGAATAAAAAAAAATAATAATAAATGCCCAAAACGGATTACGTAATGAATTGACTTGGAAACAATAAGTAGTAACAGCCTAATAAAGAATATTAATAAAGATTGCAATGTTTTTTTTTAAATAGGAGACCTACATTGCCGTCCTTACAGCATTTTCTATTTGACATTAATTGTTCGTTTTCTTATCGGTTTAGAGAGTATGAATAATTAGGCTATCCCGCTAATGAGTTTTTCCTCCTTGTTTTTATTCCCAGCTGGTTTTATACTCACTACATTTTTATTGATTAAACATTAACGCACACGTACTCTAGGTGGAAGAAAGCAATATTCCTTAAGTGAGCACACCGACGTCTGGAATTAAGGCTTATGGCTTAACATACGCTCTGATATGCGGGCCGCATTGAAAACAGAAGCGTCGTTAGGGTTAGGGTTAGTTAAATATCAGTGTATAAGCTGATCGAGTCGCACCCCCCCTGGATCTGAATAAAGCGCCTTTTTCACGGCACCCCCCCCCGGGCGCTCCGCAAGCCGGGGTCCCGCTCCAGCAGCCGGCCCTCCAGCGGCCGCTGCCGGAAGTGCAGGTGTGCGGGAGCGTCCCACGTCTCCTCCGCGATCTCCTCTCAGTCGCTTCCCCGGCGTCGGCAGCAGTGTGAGGGGCGACCTGACAGCGGCTCTGTCAGCAGGGAAAGCTCACTTTGCCCCGGTTACCGCTCCGATTCACTCTCCGCATCTACGGCGGCGGGATTGAAAGCGCAGGTAGAAACTGCACCCGCTCGTTTCAGCGGACGCGTCTCTTTTCGTCTTTTTCCCCTGATTGACCGAAATGATCGCACTTTTGCGGAAATCTTCATATATGAAGATTGATTTGACTCATGCATTTTTTTTTTCTCTTGCAGTTAAGGGCTTCTGTCTGGAATAAGAAAGCATCGCTGTTTCTGACTAGGGAGAAGAAAGATAAGATTCCTCTGGATTTCCTAACATATGTGATCTGGACATCTTAGTAAGTAACATTTTAGAATCCGTTTTAATAGCCAAAAATTATATATTCGTTATTGTCTGTTGTGCGTCTTTTCTTCTCGGTTCATTTACATTTCTAACTGGGTAAAAGAGTTGCACTTGCTTTTCCAGTAAAAGTGGTTTCTGGTGCTGTGAATCGGTGCTATCGACACTGGCTCATTTATTCTCATAATACTCATTTATTTCGGAACAATTAATTGGAATCACCGCGCTACTGCATTAATGCGTTCCTCCTCTTATCGTCCGTTAAAATGTGCGTCGCGATATTTGGCTGGGAAGTGCACCGTAGGCTATTGTACCATACAGCTTACCGTCTCCCTTTCTCTCTTTTTATTTAATAAAGAGGGCATACACCATTAGAGAGGCCAAACAGCATAAGTAGCCCCCACTCTGTGCTGCGGAGCACTTTACACTCATTGTTCACTCAATATCTTTTCTATCAATCACCTGCACGCCTTGTCCGTGTTAACTTCTGACCGACAGACAGCCGAAAAGACGAGTACTGCATGCGTCTGTATATCGATATATTCTCAAGTTTAGGAAAACTTCAGAGTATCTCCGCATAATAATGTTATTGTAGAGTGCTACATTTATCTACAAAGTTCCAAGGTGTCTTTGAAACTGACCTCCTTGCAATGTAATGCTGGAAACAGAGCATCAAATCACTATATCGGGAGTTCGGGCGGTATAACGAGATCCAAGCTGGAAATGTATTGATTTCTCCCCCCCCCACTCAGCTCTGAAGTGAATGGGAAGTTGGATGCAACTATTAGGCTCCATCAAGAGCACAGCAGAAGTATGACTGAGGGATGCTGCTTTCAATAGATCACATGTTGCTCCTTCACTGAGTTACTATCATGGGTCGTATTACATGTACTGTGTTAATTTTTAGGTACTTTTTTTTGTTTTGGTCTGATTTATCCTCCGTATTTTTTTTTTTCGACAAACTCCAGGGGAAAGACGCACAGATACTTAAGTAACATTGAGAGCAGAGAAGTTGAGTAAGAATTTTATATTTGTGAATGTCTGGGGGTTGCGTAGATGGGGATGTTGGAAGCACTCAGATGAATAACCAGCTATTTTAAATCGGTTTTTTTTTTTTTGTCTTCTCCTGCTCACTTGTTTGCGACGTTTGGTGAAGCACTGCTTTAAGTTACCGCTCAGTGATGTGGCATTCTCCAGACTGACAGGAGTGTGTTATTAAGGCCCAGCCTCTCTGGGGTGGCATTCTGCTACAGTGGCAATCCCCCCCAGACACTGTAAAACCCATCTATCTATCTATCTATCTATCTATCTATCTATCTATCTATCTCTCTCTCTCTGTCTGTCGTTCTGAAAGGACTATTTCATTGCAAAAGTTCACAGTAAATATCCGGAATTACTATGAATTCTGAGCGTTAAATATTCTCTGATTTGTACACAGCAGCCTGCTTTCCAGTAGTATTCCCCAAATAGTGATGGTTTTTTTTCTCAAAATGAATAAGTGAGAAAAACTTAGCATATTTACATTTTTCCATATTGGTGGTGGGAAATACGCATTTAACTCTGTGGCCCTGGGCTGTCTTTGCGTTTGTTTACTAGTTTCCTCGGAAATGCTTGTAACATGTAATGCATTAGAGAGTGTAACTACATGTCTTTATCAGACAGTTTTGATTTAGCTGGTGAATCACGGTGGTCGGCTGTTGTGGGCTGGTTATGAAATCTCGCACATTTGGGTCCAGGCTGGCCTGGGCAGGTGACACCACGCTAACATACCACTTTGTGTGGTGTGAGATGTTGAGTGATTTCCTTACGGGGTGGGGGGCTTGCACTGAAATCCCCGAATTAATCACTATGGTGGATTAGTCACCAGTAAGTCCCCTTGTCGGGTCTGAGATCCAGGTTACTGGCTCCTTCCCACAAGCTGATGTTATTCAGCATCTTTCTTACACAGCGGTTGGCTGTCTGTGTCTTGTGCCTGTCCTACTGGGTCCCAGTAACTTCCAGCAGGGGCTGCTACAATTTTTAAGCAGTGCCTGTGCGAATATATATATCTCTTTTTTTTCATTTGTCCCTCTTCTGTGATGGAATGAGTTTTGCCTCTTCATGTTTTCCCTACTGGTTCCTTAAAACAAAACTGACAGCTGGTAAAGCAACTTTATAATGAGATGAAATATCATTTATTTGCCATTTGCAGAAGTACGGGGTTCCGGGTACGTCTGGAATGCTTTTTTGCACGTGGCCCATGTTGCTCGTCTTTCAGCCCTGCACACGCACACACATATGTACGGTTGAGAGAGAAGCCTGAGGCCCGAATGGGAGGGTCAGGCCATTTGTCCTGCCCCCCCACCCCCCAAAGCATTTTGGTGCTCAAGTGGATACATTAGATAGGCTGTCGTTTTAATGACACAATCAGACTCCTGTGATCTGTTTCCATGACATCTGTTACGTGCCAGTAGGACAGATAAATAGCAACAATGTCTCATTTATGAATATTTTTTGATTCTGTTTTGTATTTGCTGATTATGTAAGGAGCAATCACTGTGTCACGAAGAGGACGGCCAAGGACGCGGAGATCATCTGAAAGACGTGCTTTCTCTCCTTCCCGAACATACTGAATGAGGCTCCCTGTTTGAAACTAAATGTCCCCCGCCCCCAGCTGCCCCCCCTCACTTGAATTTCTCCTTTTGCTAGCTGCTGTGAGTAAATTGTCAGCGCTTTCTTCAGAAACGCGCTGCGACCGCGACGTACGCCCCGTTATAGCACAACGGATGCTCTCAAGGGCTGTTTTTTAATGAGGATGAACTAACAGATGATTGTGCGCAAATGGTGTATTACGCTTTTAGGAAATCATGATTCATCCTTGAATTAAACGTTTTAAACGTTTATTTTTATGTGTAGAAGTAGAATCTCAATCTTTGCCAGTGTTTCTATTTTTCTTGTCTTGAATGCAGATTTCGGGCTGATGTGACCAGCTCATTTTAAGTGATTACCCTGAAAGGGCAGTAGGTGGCACAACGGTTAAAGATGTTTATGAGTTTCCAGGTTCAAGATCCAAGATGGGCCCATCTGTGCTGCCCTTAAATGAGGCAGTTAATTAATATCACCTGTTAATATACTCAGCCATATCAATAGATGGAAATATAATGTTATGGACTGTGTTAGGCTTTGAATTAGTGTGAGCTAGGCAGGAAAAATAATAATAAAACAGATACATAAGTGGCCATTGATCAAGTCGCTTTGTCTTTTCAGTGGGGCCTGGAGTTGTGAATTCTACCTGATGTGCCATTAGACTGAGACATTGTGACAGTTTGTATGTAACCTTGGCCTTCGCCCGTTCGATTGACAAAGAATGACGGAGTGTTTCAGTCTCCGGACCTGCCGGGTCGTTCATTATCATTAGGCTGCAAGTCAAGAGACTCCCAGCTCATCTTTGTGCTTGTCCGCACGCACGCGCGCGCGCGTGTGTGTGTGTGTGCGCGCGCGCGTGTGGGCGCATTAACATTTACGGCCAGCCATGGAGCGACCTCCCGTGCCGGCTCCAGCGGTAACGCCGTCTCTCTGCAGTTCTTCAGCATGATGGATGAATATTCGCGGTATTTCAACAACTCGGTCGTTAATATGATGCATAGTTTTGATCCGAAGTGGAAAACAGCCGTGTCGAGATAAAACAATTTGCCCGCCCACTATCAGTTTTGTCGTCTTCAGTAGAATTCCGTCCTGCTGGACGTAAATCAAGTGTCGGCCTCGTTACTGAAACAGAGCTGCTGTTTTTGTAGCATGAAATTTATATTCTATGTACCAAAAGTTAAATATGGCGTTGAGCTTAATTTTGAGAATCGCACCTTAAATGTGAGACGTACTACTGAAGCTTGTGATAATATGGGTAAATATTATTGCTGCCATATGATGGACTGGCTTCTGATCGGGGGTGTCCCTCGCCTTGTGCCCTGTGCTGCCTGGGATTGGTTCCAGCACCCCCTCCCCACGTGACTCGATGGAGTGAATCATGGCTATCTTTTGGCCATCATGGCTTAATATGTCGCTTTGCAGCGAATACGTTTCATTGTCCCCCTGTTCCACCTGTCCCCTGCCCTGAAACTGTATCACAAAAATTTCACCGTGTTCCTCGGAACACGTGTGACAATAAAATTTGAGACTGAAAACATTAAGTCAACATATTTCTGAAGAAATAGTTCTCTTTATGTTGCTCCAACCATTTCAGGGCATCGTCTAACATGATGAATTGAAAATGCATGCAGTGTGTTATGTTTCAAATCTGCAAAAAAGATTTTTGTCTGAAAGGTGTAAAATAGGAATGAATGTTAAAATGAAAACAATAATCATCATCATCATCATCATAAAACCCAAACCAAATTCACAGACTAGTCTAAAATCCAGTCTGAAAGTAAATGTCCTGAGAGATTATGACTAATGTAAATCACTGGCAGATTTGTTGTAGGTTTGTAAGACTTGTTTAAAAAATGGAAACTCTCTTGTGTGCTTGTGTGTGTGTTTAAGTAGGCAGTGTCTTCGAGGCTGGATGGTGAGCCAGCTTGGCTGAATTGGGAGACCTCGGTGTAATTGTTCGCAAACTGTCTGGCAGCCGTCTCCGCGACCGAGACTGTGAGAACGGTAAACGCGTCGTGAGCAACTGTCCCTAAGGTGCTGTGGACTGGCTGGGCAGTCCTTGGAGGAAAAGATGGTATCTGAAAAGAACAGCAGTGGGCAGCAGTGCAGGGAGCAAATGAACAGAGAGTGGGTGTCGGGGTAGAAAAGGCAGGAGACGGAGGAATGAGCCACGTGCAGGATCTTAGCGCAAGTCGTGAGAGCGCGGAACGTCATGGAACGTCGCAGGACGTGCGTGGCGTCGAGCTTTGGGATGGGTGGTGCTAAAGAGTGTGATAACAGGCCCGATGAGTCATTCCTCAGCGTGTTCTTGATGAATGGACATGAGAGTGGTCCAGAGCACTCTGCTTAGCCGTCATAGCTATCATAATCCCATCATAGCTTGAGGCTAATTCTCCTGGTATGTTCTGCTTCTCTTCATTAGATTGTAAAATTAACGTGGCACAGGACACCTTGAGTATGCAGAGTTTTCCCCCTGGTGGCCGGGGGGGTGTCTTTCAGGGCAGGGTAAGGTTTTCACCGCATATCTTGATCTGGTGTGATTGCTTACCCAGTCGCTTCAACTCCCTCAATCGTCGTCAGCCTGCCTGGAAAGCCAGTGTTGACAGTTATTTTGGTTGCCTCCTCCAATCTGGCAAGGATTGTAGGAGTCCTTTATGGAAAAATAATGCCTTCTTGCAGGGGTCCACCTCCCCCACGGAGTCGGTGCACATCAAATCCGAGTCTTGAATCCTCTTTTGTAAGTTGTTCCCTGCTGGAAACCGTGTGTCTCAGGTTATAAAAGTGTAAAACTACAGCTCTGGACTAAGTGTCTTCCATCAAGATCAAAACGGCATTAAAGCCTAGCGCAGAATGACCTTCCAGGTCTGACAGCCTTTGTTTACAGCGTAGCATCTAATCGGAACAAACATGGCTCACCGTCGGGACGGACTTCCTGTGGGTTGCCGACTTTCCGGCGCCGGACCACCCCTACGAGGCGTCATCCGGGCCGCGAATGTGAGCCCTAGTGGCAGATGGCCCGGTGCCGGCGATGGTTTGCCTCCCATGCTGACATGGACAAGAGAAGTCAATTAGAGATGAGGGCACCTTTTGGGATCCTCCGTGTGGAAATGTCAAGACGGCATCCTCAGAGAGTCACTCCGTGCGGACGGGCTCAACGGCAGCAGCTCAGAGAGCCATCTGTCTGACCCCCCCCACTCAGAACCCCCACGGACCTGCAGCTCTGCATTTTAACATCCCCGCCGGACAGACAAGGCCTCAGCTGACCTCGCACACTGCTCTAATTACAAATTAACGTGGGCTTTCTTCATTATGGCTTTTCATCCTTTTAATTTAAGCATGTAGCACAGGTGTTATAAGACAGAGAACTGCACTTTGGGAATTTTACTTACACAAAAATGTTCTGAGGGCAAAAGGAAAAATGATTGGTTCAGAGAGTTAACCAATCAGATTTTAGAGCAGGTGGGCCCAGGACGTCTGATTGGTTGCTCCCGCCTTTTCGAGTTGCTTGGACCTGCCTCCTCTAAAACTCTCACTCTGACATTCTGGGTCTTTGCTCATCCCCTATATTGTCATATGGAGTGTCATGAAGAAACCAGAGGGACACGCACTCTGAAAGTCTGCTCGGCTGAGGAGCAGTACCCAAACGCTTTGCCTTCTCAAAAGCATATGTTCTTTGTGCCTGCTATTAATGACGTGAAGTGGTGACAAATTACAAACACTTACGCTTGTGACGGCCTGTCACGAACGATCAGCTCGCTGAAATGACTGCGCCGCGACTTCTCCGGATCACTTCAGTAATTTCAGTGCAATGAGAGCTAAATGAGTGGTTTGTTTTCCTAAAATTAACACGGCAAGCAAGACTGCATTCCTAAAAATGACTCATTAGCTAATTATAATAGACTATTACGCATCTTTAATTAAAATATCATTAAGCCCAGGACTGAGAGTTTCATTGCCTTTGTGATTTCCCTTGACTGGTAACGTACGACACTGGAAAGAAGCACATACTGTTACATACCACAGTACTGTAGTGTTGTATTTAAAAATGTTCATTTTTGTGTTGGGAAAACATTAAATTATGCAGCATAATTGATTGCACAGTTATTCATTCATTCCTCCATCCTCTATACTATTGTTTCTCAAATCAGTCCTTGGGGATCCCCAGACGGTCCATGTTTTTGCTCCCTGCCAATCCCCTGGGAGTAGGGAGGATGCAAAAACGTGGACCGTCTGGGGGTCGCTGTGCACCGGTTCGAGTACCGGTTACTCTATACTGCTTGTCCCTTTTGGGATCATGGTGGTCAGGAGCCTATGCCAGAAACGACAGGTGCAATGCAGGGGATGATCCAGGACAGGACAGCAACCCATTGCAAGGAACGACGACACGTGGAGAACATGCAAACTTCTAGCTCTCATACTGTACCCTGGTCTCTAGTGGCATGTGGCAACCACATTAACCTTGGCACCACAATGCCACCCGAAATACTTCAGGCGAAATATCCACTTTAATGTGATTTTATACGTACTTTATAGAAAGGTCGCCCTAACCATCAATCAATCAAGTCGAAATCGGTTCACAGTCCCCGCCCACCCTCTGATTTTGATGTGGTCCGTGGCTCTCAGCCAGTGACTTCTCTCTGATTAGGATGTGACGGATGATGAAGCACTGATTTATGATTGCCTCGACTAGAGGCGTTCAAATTTAATACCTCAATGCTAGAGGAATGTGAAGTCCCTGAGCTCTCAGTAACAAAACAAAAAAAAGCATCACGACTGTGTAGGAATGAACATGCCTTATGACGGAAAGGGTATTCTGGTCCCGTCGCCTTAAGGCAGGGGTGACCAACTCCAGTCCTGCAGGGCCAGAGCCCTGCGCATTTTTGGGTTTCCCCTCATTTAACACACCTGATTCAACTGCTTGTGCTAATTACCACATAGCTGTTGAGCTGAATCATTTGTAGTGGAACAGGGAAAGAACTAAGCTACACAGGGCTCCGCCCCCCCAGGACTGGAGTTGGGCAGCCCTTTGACTTTGGCAGGGCTCTGCTTCCTGCTAAACACTTTTGTTCTATATTAACGGTTTCAATAGCTGCATAGGACGAAGTATAGGTTCTTGTATTCCCAGTTTCATGAAGTATTTTAGTGGGTCTGAGGGCACAGGCATAGGTAAGTTCACCCGTCTCCCTTTGTGCTACTGGCCAACTTTTCACCGCTGCCTTTAGCAGGAGACATCAAAGTCGCTCACCCTATGATGCACCGTCATGCCAGATGTCTACATGAGTAGCATTTAAGGTGGAAGTGCTTCTGCTATTCGGAGGTAATGGCAATGATTTATTCATTTAGCCAAGCTGTTTCATTTGATGGCGGGGTCTCCTTAAGGCATGTCTGCCATCCCAGCATGTAAACAGCTACAGTAGGCTGCGCAGGAGGACAGGCGGACCACCAGGTATTTCGCTTTTGGGAAAGATTGCTCACCACAGGGTGTGCGCTTGGGCTCCTTTGGCGGGTGCTTGTTAAATAATTGTCGCATGTTTTAGATATGGTTTATTTAATCCCCTGAATGCGGGTGCAGATGTATTTTTAGAGCATAAAGTAGGATTCCACTCAACAGAATTCAACTGGCTCCCAGTTTACCAGAGAGATCATGTTTGAGCCACTGGTTTTCATCAGCAGCATCTGGGTTCTTCCTGCTAGCTGGTAAAATGAGCCCTTCTGGGAATTTGCCTAAGCCGGTGCCTCAAAAACATTTAGCTAAGGTGATCTTATGATATTCATGGTTCTTATAAAGATTTTTTTTTAAAAAAGAAAAGACAACAGTCATGGTACTATGGAAGCCTGTGACTGAGTGCGGGAATTTTGCGTGGGTCCCCATATGCTGAGCCCCGGTCCTCTGTAGTATATAAATCCATGATAGATAACATCAGGATGTAACAAGTTAGAATAGAAAAATCAATGTGGGGTGAAAATTGAATTTACCGGGGAGCCTTTAGGCAAAGTGCACTTTAAAAATATATATTTTATTTCCCCCCAGGTCTGTGATCAGAGGGAGGGTAAATGGAATCCAGGTTACCGTTCATTGAAGACAGTGGTGTCGATGGGCCTTCCATCTGTAACATCTCTCTCTGTTTTGATTACTTAATTATATTACAATAAACATCTTAATGGAATCATATCGCGGATAAGGAGTAGCCTTCAACCGGCCGCAAATCGATCTCTCTGTCGGCATCGGTTAGTCAATTCGTTTTTGCCCAACTGAGCGTTTTCTCGGGCAGACTGAATATGAGCCGAGTCCCCTAATAAGAAAAGAATAATGGCACCTTTAGAGGGGGGGAGGGGAGGCATCCTGAGATGAAACGGGGAGGATGTGATGATAGCGAGAAGATAGCGATCAGAGGCAGGAAAGGGAGCGTGCGATGAGGTCTGGCAGACTCTCAGAGTCATTACCGCCAAACAATCTTTGGAGGCTGTTTTCCATCCACGTCGAGACCTGTCACTCACGCCGGACAAACGTTCGCTTTTAAAAACAGGAAATGAATCACAGCAAGCCACTACCTGCAGTAACATGGCTGGTAAACACCCGGCTCTGGGTTCTAACTGTCGTAATTATGCATTCACATGCAGTCACTTTGTTTATGAAGCTCATACCTTGTTAGTCCTTTGAGGGTAAGCTTTGCTTGCTTAAAGCAGAGTTAAAGAAGGTTTATCCGCATGAAAACATGAACATTAAAAATTCCTTTTATTCTAACGCAGCCTTCAAACAGACATTTTCTGAGTGGGGGAAAATTTTGTCAATTTGTCAACTTTTAACCTGTAATGAAGGGGAGAAAGTAAACTGCTTTAAAGTGTGACCATCATTTTAAAAGAAAAATTAAAAAAGCAGAAAAGTCGAGTTACTTTACGCAGTGTTTAAAACATTTGCTCGTCACATGACCAATAAGTGATTCAAGACACACTCAGATCTGTACTGTGAACCTGAATTTTGTATCAGGCTTACCTGATATGAATGTGAGCTATATTTGTATCTATAGATCTATATTTTGAAGTGTTACTTATTTCGTAAATTAAAACGTTACGTTTTTTCCCCATTTTTTAATTTGAACTACTAAGTTGACTGAGTGACAGAGATCTGCTGATCTTGCTGACATATCAATGCTTTAGCTATTATGGTTTTGTTTGTAATCGCTTAATGTGATATAATCTAAGGATTTTAACGAGATGAGAACTAAGCGATTAGTATGGCTGTTTATGTTTATTATAATATTGCTAATTATCTTGTGCCTTAGCTGTGGGTTTATGGGGTAAAAAGTATAATATCTATCGAGTTATGAAAATGGTTACTTTAGAAACACCCATTGATTGGCAAAAAGTAATCAGACATTTTAACTTGAATTTGGAACTTCAATAATGCACCTTATCATACATTATACACCAACCACCCAGATTATAGAGGAGGTGGGTCCAAGCAACTAAAGGAAGTTGGAAAAAGACATCTGATTGGATGGTCCTGCCTATTCTAGTCTCTTGGACCCGCCTCCTGTACAATCTGATTGGTTATTTC
>JAODLD010000056.1:3262843-3296066 GCA_026781065.1 Mormyrops boulengeri | reverse complement strand
AATCAGATGTGTTGGTCCTGCCTCCTCTAGTTGCTTGGACCCACCTCCTCTACAATCTGATTGGTTACCTCTCTGAACCAATCATCATTCCTTCTGCCCTCAGAACATTTTCGTGTAAGTAAAACTCCCATGAGGTAAAATGTCTTTGAATACTTTTTAACAATCAATGGGTGTTTCCTACTAATGCACAATAGAATTAAATGTGGATGCAGTAAGTGTGCTCTCTGGGGCTTCTCCGTATTGGACTGGTGTAAAGGTCACACGCATAGCATGCCACCAAGGATGGACCGGCAGCAGTTAAATGTAATTGGGAATGTAGTGGTGATGTTAGACTGATGGGTGTTTATAAATCAAGCCCTTACAAGCCGTTAATGTTTGTTCTCCCTGAGAGCACACAGAATAGTCCCACTATTATTTTCAAACCCTTGTGGAATGAAAACAGGATTCACTTTTGTTTCCTTGTTGAATAGTGTCTTTCCAAGCCGTTTTAGATTTCAAGACCGCATGGGACAAGATAGGAATGTTGAAAGTGTACCCCATGCATTTGTGTAATATATTGATTTGGTATTGTTACAAAGTAATCTTTGTAATAGCAGGAATGGAGCCAGAAAACTTTCAGTGGGGTGCCAGGATGGGAGCAGAGGTCATTATGAGGCCATTATGAGGTCATTATGAGGCCATTATGAGGTCATTATGAGGTCATTATGAAGCGGCACATAAACCTAAATATGAACATGAGGCATCTAGAAAATAAGGGGGTGTTTAAGGTGCCCAAATGCTATAACGCTACATTGATTGTAATTCAGGCAGTGGTGAATTTATCAAATACACATTAAATGTATGAATTTCTTGCCGTTAAGGTAACAAAGTTACACTAAGTACAAGATTCCCAAGTTTCTGCGTTACTGCTGTTATAAGAGCACATGTTTAGCTCAGCTGTACTATGAGCTCATTGTTTATCACTGTATCGTGGGGGTCACAGACAAACAGTTATGTAATAAAAGGAGTTTTTAAATCAAAGTCTGGTTTAACGACAAAAATGCAAATATGATGGGGGGGGGGGGGGCAGTGGGGTGGGCAGGTTTCAGTCTAAGGTGGCTGTGGCCCCCCCTTGTCAGCCCCCAGGTCCGTGTATGTGTATTAGACATGTGTTTAATCTAATTTTGTGAGTCGGCTAATTTTTGGTAAATTGAACATGGAAAGCAAAGGTCAGATTGAGAAGATAAAGAGGATTTGTGTAAAACTAGCTTCATCTTGCTCCGCTTTCAGTGAGCTTGTTGGGTGGGTGTGAAGTTTGGCCGCCAATTCTCACGCTGCCGGAATCGTACTACAAAGCTGATGTCTCCTGATCCTGATATTCAGCTACCGTCATAACTGCGCCGTCCCACAGATCGCCCTAGTTGGAATTCCTAACTTAATTAGCCCATTGGTTTATTGTGTCGGTGTTTACAATGCAAGCAATGGGTAAATGATCAAGGAAATAAGCAATTAATTACAAGGACGCTGCAGCAATTAAGAAAATGCTGTACTTATTCTGCGAAACGTTGACAAACTAATAAGCTATAGATCGAATAAAAACAGCAATGATATTTGTATAATGGGTTACCAAGACGGAACTGAATTGTGGCGCCCCCAATAAATAGGCACTTCGTCCTCTATAGTCTTTATTCATATTACATATTTTATTCCGTTAACGGATCATAAAATGAATCCTATGTCAGGTGAAAAAAAGTGTATACTTGCCCAGTCAATCTGCCAGTTAGCACTCGAATTTATCACCAGTGTTATAGAGTCCCAACGGCACTGTCGTCTTTTCTGTTTATGTATTGACATGATCAGAGGGACAGAGAGAGGCTGTGTGCTCTGGCATGCTGTCCGCTGCGTCTTTTAAGCCTGATTGAAGCTGCCTCCTAGCCAGTGGTTCTACGAAATCGTTCTATCGTAATTTACCGAGCCTTCCGAGTGATCCAATTTCAAGCAGAAAGCAACCTCTTATTGAAATTCAGCTGTCGTTCTCTAGAGGGCCCATCAAACACATAGTGGGGTTTACCCTTGGGGTTTACCCCAGTAACCTCCTTCACGCCGAGAAAAATATCGGAATCTGCCCCCCACTACTTAAAACTTGTTCTGACATCATATGTAGCTGAGCTTTCCGCCGCTCCGCCGGATGGCCTAGCGGCAGCAGATTTAGCGTTATCCGCTCGCTCTGCACGCGTCCCAGAGGGGAAACTTCTCTCGGGGAACTTACTTTAGAATGGCAGGACCTTGTTTCTGCTGGGTAGGCTTTCTGCCGCTCTCCCAGACCTGTTTCTATGCTCTCCGTCTCCTCACTTCTGGGATGGAATGACCCAGTTGATGCTTGCTAAGTGCATCTTTGTGTGTTTTTCTCAGCATTTGAGAAAGAGGAATAATATGCAGTTCCAGTCAAAAGTTTTCGTACACCGCCGGTTTTGTACACCACAGGTTTTGTACACCGCAGGTTTTGTACACCACAGGTTTTGTACACCACAGGTTTTGTACACTACAGGTTTTCATACAACACAGGTTTGTACCACTTTACTATTTATTTCATAAACTGCAGATTTTTCGTTCTCATTGGAAAGTTGAGTGAACAACTGACAAATTAATATTTAAGTCAAATATAACAAGTTTCCTTTATAATATGGAATGAGTATGTAACAGTGCATATCTGACATCCTATTAACTGGGTATGCAGTGATGGCAGAGTCACATTCTAGGCTGTCCTTTAACTTTAAATCCACTAGTTAGCTGTTTCATTCCAAGAAACAGAGCAGTATTTAATGTCCCTTGTACAAAGAATACCTCAACTTTTCTCTGCTGTTATAACTGCTAGAGGAGGTCACTTTGATGAATCAAAGGTATGACATTTTCTTGCTAATAAAGGTACTGAAATGGTGAACATACTGTAAATTTATTTGTTAGCAAAGAATATTAAGTCTATTCTTAGTAAATGTTAAGTGAGTAGCACGCAAATGCCGAAAATCTCCGTGTGTGCAAAAACTTTTGACTGATATGTTATAGGGAACATACATGATATATATCCAATTCATAATTGTATTTTTATTTTTATCCTCGAGGCAGCTTAAGCAAGGCTTAGCGTGACTCTTACAATGTGGCTTAGAGAGCATTTTGGAGCTGCGAGTTTGTATATCTCCTCCGGTGGTGACCCAGCTGGCCCGCTTCGATGTTCAGCAGCAGAAGACAGGTGACGTTTACTGTGTAATCAAAGGCCGATTATTTCGACAAACGACTTAGCACGGAGACTGACAGTGGAGGATGCTGAGCTACCCGGCTTGCCGGAGTATCTGTTTGTGAGCTGCCGATGTCGTCCTGTTATCAGCTAAACGCAGGGGCGGCCTTAAGCAAAACACCCCTTGGTCTCTGAAGACTCAAAACCTGGTAAACATGCAGCCCCGCCAGGCAAGCGATGCTGGACAAGGCCGGGCCCTGCCGGCCTCATTCTCTGCTCTGCTGCATCTCCTCCACAAAGTAGCAAAGTTTCACAGACTTCACTGAGCGTCACCGTTTACTTCACTGACTGTTTGCTTGGTTAAGCTAATGCACCTGCGAATTTCCGAAACAGTGCAGTTTGGCAGCGGTACTGAATACCTTTACAAGGATTATAATTGCACTACGCAATCCATGTCTGTCTTCTAACGTCTTATTAAAGGTGTTGAGGGGTCCTGGAGCCTGTAGGACACAAGGCAGGAATCAGGAAATGGAACTGGAGTTGGAATTTAAATCTCCCTGAAATCCGAATTCAATTCCAATTCTGTTCCCCATAGTTTTTTTCCAATCCCAACTCCAGTTCCATTTCCTGATTTGGATTGCAATTGATGAATGCATTCCAGAATGGCCCAACCCTGCAGGACAAGTAAATAAATACACAGGAACAACCTCTGAGCTTGTCTTTTCCAGAAGATACCAAGCCATTCGTCCTGTGCTTCCTAGGATAGGGTCCAAGTGTACCCTCGTAAGGCGTCAACTTCGTCTTGGACTGTTCCTGTAAAGCAATAAAATCGTGTAGCATGGAATCATTTGCATCTAAATATTTACTCGCAATGCAAGATTTTAAATACATTTTGCACCTTATCTTGTAGTAAAATGTAACTATAATCCATTTGTGTGTGTTTTTTATCAATACCCATCTTAAGTGTGTGGTAATATCAGTTGAGTATTAAATCTGTTCTTTTAAATACTGTGCATAAAAACTCATGTGATACAGTCTGGCTCTTCTCTCTCCGTTTGACTCACACTGAGTTCTGGCCATTAAATATGCCTCTGAAGGGAGGCCGTTATGCGTCATGGTATATATGTTACACAGCTATTACAGCATATTACAGTTAAATGAAGCTGTCCAATCTCCCCACATCATGATTATTGTGACTAGCTTGGCCTTCCGAAGGCAAAGTACGAAACAGCAGCTCCCTAGGCATAAAGTGTCGATGTTGAATCTGAAACTGCATTAATGCTCCGTGTAACTCCCTGTGCGCTTCCTGCGGGCTGGACAGGACAGGACAGAATTCCGAGATTTGGCTCCAGGAGCGCCCTTGACGGTATGGAGACATGACGGAGCATTCCGGCACCCTAAAGGGACGCCCTGTTCCCCCAGATGTTCCGTCTTCACACTCCACACGCCCAAACTTGCATCCCGGTTTTGCTGCCATCCACCTGCCCCCCCCCAGCTGCTCCTGACTCGACCAGGCCCTGGCCCTCCATTGTCCAAAAACTGGCGTTCTTCCGATTTAGCAGTTTGGCTTTCTGCTGGAAAAATGAGGTTATGCTGACATTTTATCTAGCAGCCATGTAATGGCCTCAGTGCACGGGATTCTGGGAATTGGTGAGCTCAGTTGGTTGTGTGCAGTCTTGGATGAGTGACATTTCATTTTATCTATTCGTTTGTGAACCATTTGTATATGAATGAATAAATGTGAACGTTTCAGTGTGTTTTTTTAATAACGGGAAAATATGAATATTGTTTCTGTGGTGCATACACAATTTATTGGTGTCCCCCGGGCATTAACACTGAAAAGCAGACATTATATACCTGAAAAAAAAACAAAGCGATCCAGTCTGCTTTGGCAACATGGCGCCCTAAAGCCCAGTTTTAATGGTAACAAAATATACGGTTAGAAACTGCGTTACCTGGCAGAGAATTAGATGATTTCACTGTTCATAACAATACACTCGACTCTTTAGAGAGCTTTCTGTCATACCCTCTCTATCTGTGTACAAACAGTGTAATTTATTAAGTGGGCAAATGATTGTGATTGGACGATCTAGCCCCTCTTAATAAGCATCAGCTGATTGGATTCCCAGTAAAAGTGGGAAGTAGCGGCATGACCTATCCTGACCAGGGGAGGTTTTGTGATTTTCATTTTCCCACGTTGCATTGTTGTTTTTGTTAAGTTGAAACAGAGCCTGTCCATTTTAGACTATATTTATCATGTTTTATGGGTGGGGGAGCTTGAAAATAAATACTTTCTATAAGATAAGTCAGCATTTTTTTTTTTTGGTAGTCATGGTAAACGTTTTTTGAGCCAGAATGATAAATTGCACCGTGGTTCATGAGAACAACTGAATTCATAAAAAAAAAATACAAGCAATCTTGGCTGTGAAGAATCCACTTCATCAGGCATCTCCGAATGTGCCTTCCTGCCGTTTCAAGCAGGCCCCCACCGCTCGGAGAATGAATTTAATAAACCGCCCTCTCTATTGTTTCACGACACTCTGCATTTAGGGGAGGGGCCCCTTTCCATTGTGAGAATAAACACAGATCGGAAAGATTTATAGTAGCTTTATCCAGTGAATTCTGGTGCCGCCGATTGATCCCCCTGCAGCAAAAAGCCCCACTTCGGGGGAAGATAGGGTAGGGTGGGGGAGGGGGTGGCAGGGGGGGTGGAGATGTGAAGATCAGCTGTACGGTTTGGGCTTGAGGTCCAGAATCCAGGAGGCCACAACCGCGTGAATCAAACCCACACCATTCGGAGCTGTGGGATCCAGCTAGACTGAGGGGGGTTGTACGGATTAAATGGCATTTCCTTCTCCAGTTGCCCACCTCCCCCCCTCCTGAGAGCTCGCCTGCCTCTGAATGAGGGTATTTATGAGATGGCACGCATGCACAGTATTAAACGCAGTATCGCGATATCCAGCGAACAGTCCTCCGCGATAAAGTGCACAACGAATTTGGAGTGGAGAGTATGATTGTTGTATACCGCTCTTGTGTATGCAGCATTTTCAGAGAGACACCGCCAACCATACATAACATGAACTTTGTTGTTAGCTATTAACGTTAAGGTCTTTGTAACGACACACCGGTTTGCCTTCCTTGGAGTCACCTGGTTGAGTCGTGATGGATGAGGATCCCAAACAAGCCTCGTCATGGACTATCAACTCTATTGCCCTTATTCTCTCCAGCTTCTTTCGGTTTCTGAGCGCGGTCTTCCTTTTCTTCGTATCGACAGGCCTCATCTGCATTGTATATTTCTCAGGATGAATCATTTCTTTCCTTCAATGTGACCCACTGAAATATTGTCTCCGGTGTTACAGTTGTAAACACGCAATGGCGTGCAATATGTGATGAATTATTTACGGATTTCCTCGATGTTCTTCAGCTCTTGTTTAGAGAGCAGCCTGTGGAGTAACCAGACTGAGGTGCGACTCTGAGGACAGATATTACCCGTGGAAGGGGTCCCCAAACATGTATTTCTCTTTAGTACTGGAGATCATATAGACGTTCTCAGAATCCAAGGATGAAAGGCCAAGAAATCATTAAAAATTTGGACGACATAACATGAGGACTGGGGTGTTAGTTTTGAGGCAGCCTCTCTTCTCTATGCGCAGAGGGGATTGTCCCAGATGTATTTAGGGTCAGAGGTAGGCATGGAACACCGCTTCACTGTCACCCCTGCTCAGTTGATCGACAGGCCTGGTTTGGGCCAGGCCGTGTGCTAATCGTAAAGAGCCGGAACCTTCTGCCTTAGCGTCCCTGAGTGGCTGAGGGGGCACGTGTCCACCTGTCTGAATGAATGGTCCTCTTTTCTTGTGGGGGCAGCTTAGTGTTCACGCTCGGGGATAGACAGTGGGTCTGTGGCAGTCCTGCCGGTGTTCCAGCCCCTGGCCCGTCGCTCCCCAAGTGAAGCTTACCATGCAAGCAGCCTGTCAGGGTTACCTACCTGCAGAGGGCCGCTGAAAGTCAGGCTTGATCCGGCATGCGGGACCGTAACTTGTGTGGGTTTCCAGCTCCAGCTCACTGTGATGGACGTGCACTAACAGACGCGATGGATGTCCGATAGAGCTGTACGATGTTGCCTTGAGTGAAGTGCGTCTTTGGCGTGCTTCCTGACAGTTGCATGATGCGTTTTTATGGAGGTGTGTGTTTATCTCCCTGTTTCTGACTTCTGTCTGCCTGCCAGTGTGTCTGAAAGGCGCAGGTTCGATGGAGCCTCATCACATGGATGGATGGCTCCATTATGATGTCAGCACCTCTTTCGGTTGGGGGGGGGCGGCGGGTGTTGATCAGGACGACGCTACTTAATATGTTGCAGCAAACAGGAGACTAAATCGGATTTCCTCTGTTAATTATCCGGCATTGAATGTAGCAGAAGATTGCTAACGTTTAAAAAAAAAGGAAATTGCAAGGAATATCCCCCTGGGATGAATGTAGTCTGCCTCGAATCTGCACAGTGACATTCATGCTTGGTTCACCTCCGGCTGAGACCCAGCCCTTGGCCATGGTGATAGGCTGGCTGCATGATTTACATCGTAAATGCGTTTTTAGCAAAGCTAAGATGACACACTTTGAAACGAGACACTGAGAGAATTACCTGCATATTGTCTTCCTAGATGTAGTCACACCTGCATGTGGCATTTTTAGAACATTTTCATATAATCCTATCTTTGATTCTGCCGCCGTAGACAAACTAAAATAGGTTATAATATGAAAGTAGAGCAGGACTTTGGAGGTGAGCTTATGTTTTAAAACGGTAACGTATCGTTGAGATGCTTGATGTAGATGTGTGTTGCCCTCCACTTTTGTGGGGGCACCTGAAAGGTCAACTCTGGGCCCCTCGGTGAAAGTGTGATAAATAATAAACAAAACAGCGGCGGGTGTAAAAGGCTGAGACCTTGCCGGTCTAATGAGACAGCTGTGACTATCCGTAATCGATGCGCTCCGGAGATCGCGGCCCCCGTGGGTACTCTCAGGGGGCGTTAATTACACGTCAGTCATTTATGAAAACCTGCGAGGGGGTGCTGGCGGATTCCCAGCACTGTTAGGGCATGGGATCTCCTTAAAAAAAATAATTACACGAAAGTTTGAAAGGCTCCTTTTATGCACGTCTTTTTTTGTGCATTCTGTCGTTTCGTTTCCGCCGACGGTCGCCTACTCGCTGCACAGTTCCACCTCTGTCCCACTCGTCATATACCCGCTGGCAGTCCGTCTGCTCCCTCTCTCCCGCTCCCGCTTTGTGGAAGCTCCGGAGACATGCCGGGGCACTGTTTCTGCTCGCCGCTCATGCCACCTCTGATTCTGATTTCGCTCCTTGGCCACAATCCAAGTTTAAGCCATGGCTCCGAAATACCTCGTATATGCGTGTCCCTGTAAACCATGCGTTAACGTGCTGTGCATTCCTGTACACAAACATGCACTTCCTTTATGTTTTCTCTATATTTAATGGCTTCGAGCAAATGCACGGGTGCTTTATTTGTCTTCGTTTTAAGTTCCATTTGCATATATACTAATGCAAAAATATGTTTTGGCTTCTCACACTGAATATATACAGCTCGGCTGATTGAATATGCACGGTTCAGCCCTGTTAACTGAAATGCAATTGATGACTGGAATTAATTAGACAAGAACAAGTGTTCAGAGGGGACTGGACCCCCACACAGCTGTGCCTCACATAGACCCAATGGGTCGTTCGAGCCATAATTAATATTTCAGCGGCGCGTTAAACAAGGGTAGGTTATTTCAACTGTGTGTTTTGCACCTTAAGTGGTTTAGTCATTTTACTGTTGTTCCGCTTCTCCTGCGATAGGGGGAAGAAAATGCAGCACGCTTTAATCCCATTGAGTCCCATTCCTGCAGAGTGCTGTGCTTTCTGGAAAGTTCTAAACTTTGTCACGTGATACATTGTATTTTAAATTTTTTTTGGTTTATGAATGAGTCCAAAATGGAGAAGCTGGTACTCATTGTGCTAGTTTAGATACAGTGTCAACAATATTACAGATTCAGGAATTATTTTCTAACATTAAGAATTATTTGCTTTCAGTAATATTGGGATACATTCATGTCTGAGTATTTGTGCGTATTAAAATTTCTCCTTCTTGACCTGAAATGAAAGATTAAGTAGATTAACGTCTGTTACGTCTAGAATCGGTGTCACCAGCGAAGGCTGGGCCAGCTGCTGGCGTTTGGAGAAGAAGCGTTAAATAAAACATGTGATGGCTGCCTGATCGGGAGCGACGCCGCTGTGATCATAGCGGAGTCTTTACCCCATAAACAGTGTGCGCTGCATTTTAACGTGCCCTCATCCTTTACTGGCTGGCGTCGCTCAGAGCGTTTGCTCAGATCCTTTATCTCTGCTTTTTGCAAACAGGCTGTGCCGGTCATAACCCACGTGGATCCCTAGACAAGCCAGTATATGCTCCTCAAGCCGGGTGGGAGGTGTGGCATTTGGCACTGACCGTCTGCTATGTCAGTGCCCCTCCAGAAGAGGGCGCCCTAGGGGGCAACCTATGTTGCCTTGTGGGTTGACCGGCACTGAAAACACACTTGAAAACATTTTAAAAGATCACTAACAATATTCATATTGATTTAAGAATGCTAGGCTGTTAAATGTAAATTTTGAAATGAAAAGGTCAGACAGGACATTTTTGGTATTTGGTATTTGGAGAATCTACTTCTAAAAATAAGTAAATAAATAAAAACGATTAAAGAAAAGATGCAATAAATCAGTTGTGCATCTAGGCCTGTTATTTATTCATCTCGTTCAATACGCCACGGCCTGGATTCGTTCAGGGACCATCATTTGCTAATCCCAGCCTCCCCAACTGCACTGTGTAACCGAATCAGAGACGTATAACTTAATTAGGTCTGGCGTCTGGTTTCTAATTACTGTACGGGACCTTCAGAGCTCGGCGTGTACGAATCCAAACGACAGCACCCCACCCGAGCGGGCATAGCGGCGCGCGTGTCTGCCAGTGCCCCGCGCCGTGGGGGTGTGAGGTCATCACGCACCTTTGGCCACCCTGCCGCACCTGCTCGCGCTTTTCTGGCGCCCCCTGCTGTGACATTCGTGCATTGCCGCAGGTAGGAGCGACACACACTCCTGGGATTGGATAGCAAAGGAACTGCTGCATGTTGCTCAGGATCGTGCTGGTTGATGTGCACTCGGCCAATCAGCACTATTCTTCTGAGAAGCGGAGCCCAGGACACACTGGTGCTGTGTGCTTCTCCTTTCTCCATACCAGGCCATACCGTGTTTTTTAATGAACGCTCTTTAACAGCACACATGAATTACTGAAGTTTGCAGAGAGCAGCGTGGGAGGTGAGAAGGAGAGCGCTGCTTCAATTCTGGTACCAGTTCCTTTGATTTCTAACTACTGAATTATCAAAGAAATAACAGTGTCGTGTTTGCACAGTGATGTGTAGAGCTCTGGAATCAGCAGTGCAAGAAACCTAAATATCTTTATTGGCAGAGGTGGCTAGTTCAGGTCCAGAAGATCCAGACCAAGACTTTGTTTCAACCAGCCAGTTGAGTATAACGATTCACAGTCACAGACAGGGCTCTTCAAATCTGGATCTTGATTCCAAATCCAAGCCATGTTTTCAGTTCTCTCAGGTAGGTAGTTTAATAATTACTCATTCTGATTGGCCAGAGGCTTCACACCTGGCTAACGGTACTGGAAGGCTGAAAAATCAGTGATACTCGGCCTTGAGGACCGTGATTTTAATAGCCCTGGTCACAGAGAACTCAACTGGTTGGTTGGAACAAAATTTTGGTCTGGATTTTTAATTTCTCTCCACCTCTATTAATTTGCATCAGAAAGTAGGACCTTTGGATTTTGGATTTTGAGACCCACTAATATCCCATCATGCCTTTCATATTACCTTATAAGGACCAGAGGAACACAATTGTCCAGCATGACATAAAACCTGTGAAGTGCTGGGGATTCATTGGGGGATAATGAGTGACCACAATGCAGATATGAAACCTGTGCAGCTACTGCCCCTCAAGATGACTGCCAGTAAGTGTTTGGTTGCCAGACAGTGAGAGGACAGAAAGGACAGGATATGGCAACCCTCCATTAAAGCATGTCACTGTTTTTCAGGCTGCACAAAACTTTGACTGATTCCTTGAAAGACTTTTAGTGAATTTATGTCCTCTTTACACCCCTTGCTTTAAGTTAACGTCTCAGGTCTCGCTTTCCTGAAATCATTTTTCTGAACGGGCATGTCCCTCACCCTCTATGCTAGTGTTTCCCACCTCGGTCCTTGGTGACCCACAGACCCCGTTTTTGGTCACTGCCTGACATTCCACATTTTTGGTAGGGAGCTAGGAGGGAGCAAAAACATGGACTGGCTGTGGTCCCCGAGGACCAGATTGGGAAACACTGCCCCACGCATCTAAGAGACGTGTCCAGAATTGCGTTGAGCGTCTGCAAAAGGAGTAGGCAGTGACCCTTCTCAGCGCTGAGCCGGTGGCGCTGTCAGTTTCTTCATTTGGCAGTTATCTGTAGCAAATAGCGCTTGCATTCCTTACTCTGCAAGGCAAAACTAATTCATTCTAGATTCTAGAATCTAGATTTTTTTGCCTCCTCACCATATAAGGACACGTGCGCAAACATTTCTGTACAACATGGCATCGAAATGTCATTTATCCAAGTCCACCGTGCAACGGCGACGAGGTAAACTTAAAAATCAATAAAACGAGAAAACACATATGCTCAGTGTTCACACCTCTGAAAATCAGTCCTACATCCAACATAAAAACAATGACATATTTTGAATAAATAATATATACGTCTGTTTGTATGTTCTACCACAGCCATACAGATTATTTATATATACATACATATATGGACGCATACATATTGCACAAGAAGCTGCAATGGCAAAGAAATATGTACAGAATATAGATAGACGTACATAGATTTCCGAGAGAGAGGAGGTGCTATATTCCCGCTATCGTTCCACCTTTTTGTGGGAACTGGAAGTTGAAGACTTCGGGAAGTTTTGTGAGGGGCAGACAGGCTCTGTACGAGTAAATAATTTAACCGCTGGCGTCATGTGCGTAGCGAATGCTAAATGCTAACGGTCACTAGAATTGCAGTCGCAAGGTCTAAGCCTGGAGGCGTGAAGTTGCCAGAAGCTCAGTTAACAGCTTGACACCTCATCCTAACACCGAGCGCCTGCAGTGAGGCAAACATAAGCACCACCGCCCCCCCCCCCCCCCCTTTTATGTGACGTGGGTAAGCTAACCAGGCAGAACCTGTCAATCAAATGCACAGCCTCGTCCTCCAGGAGTAAGAGGGACTTCACCCGACGCCCACCTACGTGCCGAACAGCCGGGGAGCGAGAAGGTTTTCCTTCCACCAGTTGTCAGCAGGTCGTGCGACATGGAAAGGCTCTCGTCACATGACCAGTGCAGCTCCGAGCTCCGAGATGTCCCGGCATCTTATGTAACGCTTTCAGACTTCGTTATGTTCATATATGTCATACGACCTGATTGTCTTAGAGCCTTTGAAAAACAAATCTGTTCCCAATTTTCCAGTTTAAGAATAAAAAATGCGTAAAAATAAAGCAAGTAATAAATAAATTAGGTCAACAGGAGTTTCCACTGTTAAAGGAAACTATCATTCCAGAGTTTCCTTTTTCAAGTTGCTTTGTGTAGGAATTCTCAGGTATTAAAATAATTTATATGCCCCCTACTGCTAATGTAAATGATTTGTTACGTGACTTGTTTACACAGTTGTATATTAGCATAATTGTCACTAAACCTCCTCCATTAATCATCAGAGAACCTCCATTCTACAATGGAGAGCTTCTTCCCATGGACATAATTGAGAATAATAATAAGAGGTAGTTGTATAGTAACAGCATTGCAATTGGCTTATTTGTGGACTAGATAAAACTATCCTGCTCATTTATAACATTTGCTGAATTTAGGTAAGAAGCATTTGCAGGCAATTTGTTTTTAAATAATTTACAAAGTACCTTTTAAATGAACTCATGAAGAAAAAGAATACATGAACACATTAGGATACTGTATAATGATGTATAACAGCATTAATAGGAGCTACAGTGAAGAATCTTTGTGTTACAATTTAAACTATGATGCACAATCCACCTTTGAAAATGTCTAGCCGAGATTGGTGGAAAGCTAATGATGATGTATGTGTTACAATTGAGATGAACTGTACTATTAAATGTTAGTATTACTACATATTAGTACTGCCATAGCTAGGGTTGTGAGTTTGCGTTTTCTCACCGCTCTGGTTTCATTCTGCAATCTAATAAACACGGGATTAGATCATGTGATGTTTCTGAATTTCCGATGGTGTGTGACATGGAATGGCATCCTAACCAGGGTCTTCCCTGCCTCGTGGTCTCTGCTTCCTGCAGTGGACTCAGGCTCACCATAAACCTGCACTGGATTATCAGCACGGATGGTGTTTGGGTGGGTGATGAGATTAACAAGTTATATTAGCAAGCACGCAAACATCCATTCATCCATCCATGCATCCATCCGTCCATCCATCTATCCATCCATCCATCCCGTTTATCTTCTGCAGTGTTACACTGAAGTTTGCAACGTTTGTTTTCAGAATATTTACTTATTTATTTAAGCCTCCAGTTTCACAGCTATAAACCTGAACAATGTCCAGTCTGACAGTCGTAGCAACACATTTTTTCGATCGTTTGAGCCAAAAAGGCCTTGCACAGCACATAGGTTGGGTTCAGGACCAGAGACAGCTCCCATCATGCACCGCTGCAGTCACGCAGATCAGAGGGTTCAGAACCACAGACAGCTCCACCCGTGACGCGCGGCTAGCTAACGGACCCGCCGGCCGCACCCGTTTGTCGTGTTCCGGAACCCAAGTTGTCCCCTCTGCGCGGATGTTGTCAGCACACACCCGGATGGCGTACACCACAAAAGCTAGCGGCCGTGTGTTTTCAGTACGACGACGCCTTCCTTCGTGACCGCCGCAGCTCTTCAAATGCCCAAAGGCAAGCTTTGGCTTTGTGCCAGCTCTGGAAGCCACACTTTGGAATATCACAGGCTTAGTTTTCCGGATGGAAACTTTGTAAATTCTGCTGAATATGCAATTGTACAGACCGCCCCCCTAAACACACACATTTCCCTTACTCCTCTCTGTAAGGAGAAGTGATTTCACTTGGGTCAGGGTTCCAGTGAAAACGACATGATTGCTGCCGTTGCTGTGCAGAGTCAGAATTATCTCTCAATTTGGTTATATAAGGACGCATTCCTGACTTCCAGCTTTCAATGAGCAGGCTGTGGGAATGTGGCATTTTAAAACTAGTGTGACAGCCAGCTGTGTGACAAGACTGAGGTGAAATTGTGATGTGCAAAAAAAAGCCTTTTTGTTGTTATTATTTTGTTTTCCTGACTTTCAGCTTTATTTTATTGTATTTGACAGTAATAATTGAAGCAAATGTATTCCCCCACAGGCTCTGTAAACCTATAAAGATACCAAATAGTAATTTCTGGATTTAAAGTTTAGGAATATAAATTAGTCTTCAAGCTTACAGTTTCTTAAATTAAATTTTTATTAGGAGTATTTTGAGTAAAAGTCGTGACAGTAGTGTCGTTAAGACAACGTGCTGAAAAGTAGTGAAATGTAAAAGCCCAGAGGTTAAGTAGTGGCTCTTCCTTGGGTGAGGATGGATCCAATTGCCATGGCGAGAAGAGCAACGCGTGAAACATGTGACTGAAATGACAGCAGGTCGCGCGGTGCCCAGCTCTCGCGCTCCGCCCGCGGCCGCCATTCATCCCCGCTCCAAACGCTTCATGTGCAGTCCGCTCATGTCCGGAGTGACTCCTTCAGCTCCTCAATAGGACTCATAAGCTTCCTTTATACTGCGAGTATCTGAGAGAAGCAGCGAATAATCATACTGTCTTAAGGTTGAATTTATTTCAAAGGGGATCAATAAAGGGGCTGATTGAATAAAAGAAAGAGCGGGGGAAAAAAAAACAGAAAAAGGCCTTTTATTCTTCAGGGTTATGGATAGCAATGTTAAATTGTTAAAATGTCGGCTATCGGAGCAGGATCCTAAGAGTCCTCATTTACATCGACGGCGTTTTCCTGTCAAAATGTGAGCCGTCCCTACCTTCTTTTCCTCAAGAAAAGCACATACAGTTTGGTTCTCATTAAAATTGTAGATTAGCACCTTCTTCCTCACTGTCTCTGTGTAAAAATGAGACTCAATTTGCGGCCCAGAGTGGGGAAGACTTCATTAAAATAGCTGCTTAATCATGTACCTGTTAAAATATAATTAATCAAGTCAGTGGCTGACTTCATTACTCGAGCGCGTTTTTAGACCTACGAGGCATAAGTAAGACCTTTGATTTTGAGCACGCTTCCGGAAGATCAAATTATTTTGTTTATTAATAAATTCACTTATTGCCGGTGATACTTTCTTTTTGGTCTAATCTTAATCATTATATGCTCTTCTTATGATGTTGTCATTTTTAGTTTGATTATACTTTTCTGTATTGCAGATTTTTCTTTTCTTTGACAGCTAAGAAGGAAATTGCCCCCCAGTCCCACAAAAGGACCGGACATTTTATTCAGGATGTATTGTGGGAGCATCATTATTTTGGTCTTTAGTTCCCATCCAAACTAGCTGCGTAATCAGTTTATAATGAGCTAGCGGCTGTCGCTAACGCTCTGTGTGCACAGATTGTCCTAATGCGTGTTTAAAAATGAGGCTGCTTCACTCCTTTCTACTTTCTATGGGAGCTTAATGTGAACAGAGCTCACAGAGTGACCTCAGCATCACAGCGGGTGACGAGCCGTCGGAGCCCAGAGGGCGAGCAAAAGTCATTAGCCAGCCGTCGCCCCGATAGCATTAGCTCACTGTGTTACGTCAGTGCGTTCGCATATACAATCACACGCTTCTGAGAGCCTTCACTTTCAAGACCAAGCAGGCCAAAACGAACGTGCGTGTGTGTCACGACACAATCATCAGCTATTTCTGAGAAACCAGCTGAGCGTGACGTACGCGCCTAGCCGCACGTTAACACGTGACGAATGCTCCTTGTACTGCTCCTCTCTTTCTAGAGTTTTCTGTAGCTTTGCCGAGTTGTTGGCTGATCTGCTGATATTCACACTTTGCTTTCCAAGGCATGTTGTTGCTGGGGGTGCGTCTACTCGAAGCAATACCCTCCTGACAAGCCCACACATCTCAGTTCAAACTTCGACAAGGATATTGAAGCCTATTCCGTCTCTTTGCCTTAAAGCCATGCTAATATAGTCGCTAATACCCACCCCATGATAAACCGGCCTCTGTTTACATATGGACTCCATATCCTGATATATAGAGACAATTAAATCTCTACATCTGATGATTTATATCATACTGTAATCTCATAATATGTTCCGGTGTCAAGATCAATGCATCACAAGTTGAAGAATAAATCTGTTGGTTACCATCAAGGGGCATCTTGCTTAAACCTTTGTCTCAAAGTCCTTCCAATTCAGTGATTTATTACCGGACTCCTTCATTACCGGATGCATGACAGGCCTCAGACTAGTTTATTGAAGGCCTCGCAGAACACATCGCTACAGCCTGAACTGTGGGAACGGTGGTCTGTAAACACAAGTGAATTGCAGCAAAAGTTTGTTTTAATGTCCCTCTTATTCCCCAACAGCTACAATTCAAATGTAGGCATGTGATTTCACACTAACTCTATATAGAATGGCGTTCGGGGTAAGAGATCTGAAGCTAAGGAGACAGCATCTAATAATAAATTATTTTCCAGGTCAAAGACAGTGTAACAATTATTTACACACCCTAGCAATAGTTAACGGTGACTTATTGCTCTAAAAAGTGGTTGGACTTCAGGTATAAACCATGTAAAATCTACTTTCTCCCAGGGTGCTGGAGCATGGCGAAGATCAGTATTTGAACTCTTAAGGTTCCTTGTTTGAGATATCCTTCATCCAGACTTTGATCAGTCCGCCGTCAAGTGCAGAGGCGGCTTTTTAAGCCACACCTAAGAAGTGCTGTGATTTGTGTCTCCTTCGAAAAATCCCCCGGGGGGCCTTCTCACGAAACTCCAGCTTTTAAAAGAAGCACTTTTGTCTACCAGTTAGAAACTACCAGTCCTCCAGTTCTGTATACAAATATGCTTCCTAATGCCGGGCACAAACATGACAAGCATCAGGAAATATGGGTTGGGACAGCGGAGGCGATTACCGGGCAGTCACACTAAAGGGGGAAATAAATCGAACAGAATGCCTAAGAAGTATTACTTGGAAATGACAAGCTGTTTGGGGGTGCTCTGCTAAGAGCGAAACCTCTTGAGATGAAAGATTAAACATTTTCGCTGCCAAGGACGCCTTATCGGGACACTGTTTTATATCGAGATCTGTTAATTATAAAACTCGGGCAGGATATAATGATGGAACTTGAATAAATTTACAGAAGGGAAAGGTAGCTTTAATATTGTAATTAAGATTAACCTTCAGAACTTTCCTGCAGTTTCATTTAAGTAGTTCAGTGTTTGCAGAAGGTTGCATTTATTTGCTATAGGATCTGGTTCACAAGTGAATTAATGGCATTGGCATGAACAGACGTATAAACACAACCTGTGCCTACAATTCAAGGCTTTATTTGGCGCCTATTTATGGAAACTGAGCCATTCTATCCGGTAACAATGCTTTTATATTCCATGAAGGATGAAATCTTTTCTTGGGAATCTCAGGAAACCTTTTATTTCCAAATTTAACCCCTATTACTTGGACAAATGATATTTTTTAGCTGTGTGGGTGGCACGGACCAGAACGGGACATCCAGTATTTCGATCAAGCAGTGCAGTGTCACAGTCATGTAAGAGTCCTTCTCAGATGGATACTCCTAGAATATCAGACTTATGTTGCTTTCCAGAAGTAGGTTACCTAAAAAAAAACCCAGCAGATGTAGCGAGTATATGGCTGTGAATATTTATTAAGCAGATATCTATGTCAGTTTTTCCCCAGTATACATGCAGGTCTTTCCAAAATCATTTGATTGGTTTCTTAGCATAATAAGTGCACTCACCCTTTACAGCATTAAGCTTAAAACGAAACGAATGCAATGCACACCCACCATGTGGCAATATTTTGGGTTGGAAATAATGAATAAGCCTATTAGCTCTTGTACTTAGCAGGTCAAGTCACGCGAAAAAAAGCAGGTTCTAGCGATGTGTGTTTCCTGCTCTGCGGAACTCAAGTTGAAAGCCCAGCGCCGAATAAAACCCTGGCTCTTTTGCTTCATCGCACAATTTCAGAGGAGCAGTAGGAACCTCATTAACACTGACCAACTTATGGAAAAGCAGGACCACATGTAATCAGTACAGCAAGAAGTTTTTCCACACACTTAGCTTTTTTTTGGGACGCAGTTGTTGTCCATCACTGGAAAGTATCTTCTTCTCTGTGTCTATTTCACATATACCAACATATAAAAAAATTAATATTGTTTCGTAAAAGTGAGCAATGTGCAGAATATGCACGTTATGTTGCCAAATTGCAGAACTTACGCTGCATTATTTTGATTAACTGACTTCTAGTTTTAATGGAACTGTTCATTTGGGAGGAAAACAGAGAAAGACAATGAAAATCTGGAGCACAGCAGACTCTTACACCCCGCACGAAAAAGGCTTCTTTGTCTTTCCAGGTTTTGTCAATGGACTATAACTACCAGTATATACCAGATATCCAGTAGTTCTGTCATTGTTCAGTAAAGCTTATTTTTAGGACTTTCAGCTGCTTAAAGCAATTACTGCTTTTGAAACTTGCAGAAGCTTCAGGAAGGAACTTTACTTAATTACTGTAACATATATTTTAACTAAACAATGTCTTTGAAAAAGTCGATCCTGAAAGGTCAGGGTTCCTTAATACCGCAGAAAATAATGCATTTTTATAATACATTACTAATAAAGTGAAAGTCTTATAGGCTTAATTTTAGTTATATTATATATATATATATATGTATGTATATATTAATCATTTCAGTTTTACTGTTTGACTGAATCACATTTTCAGTGTTTGAAATTTGTTTGCTAATGGATTATTTAATATATTGACAGATTATCAATCTGAACGTATTTTGAAGGAGAAGGTTAAATGGGCGGTGTTTTAAAAACGCTGTGGCCTGTTTGCGTGACTCATGGCAGCGGCAGTGTGCCGTCTGCGAACGTCCGGTTCCGAGAAGGCACTCAGGGCGCAGCGGAGGGCCTGAGGTCCCCATACCGCCTTAAAAAGCCGAGACTCGCAGAAGGCGGCAGGAAATGAAACGATAATCTCACATTTGGGTAGAGCTGCGTCCTCGGCACTGCCGTGGCACAGATGGCGTGCCGCGAGAGAGTGGGATGTCTTTAAAGACGTGCTTAATTTCTTTGGAGGGCTTTCGGCTTGTCTTCTGTTCATGTTGGTCCATTCACTTCCTCCCCCCTCTTACCCACAGCCCTGGCATGGACTACCCCCCCCCCCCCCCCCCATCCACATTTTTTCTGGCTGTGAATTAGCTGCCCCTGACCCTCCCCAATGCAGAGAGAGTAGACCACATTGCTCTTCGATGCATTAGTGAATTTTTGGCTTGGAATGCGCTGGTGGAAAAAAAAGCATAATGGAGGACATTCTGGGCCGGTGTCCTGATCAGGGTGCTTATAGGGCGCTATGCAGCCAGGGAGGTGAGCACAGCTGTAATTGCTCTGGTTTAAATCACTCGAGTTCATGAAATAAGGTCATCTCCCATAGTCGTGTTTCCCCAAAGCTGCGTAACCATGGTTCAATTGCTTATTATCTCGGGGGAGTTTGCTGAGCACATGCGCTGACATCCGAACCGCCCTGGTGTCAGAGACTCCAGTGCGTGTGGCAACGCGGGGGCCAGCAGGGGGCAGCGTCAGCATCAGTGGGTGTCACCGAGTGGGGAGATCCAGTCTTCTCCCGATATCCCACCCTCCTGACAGCGTGTGACCCGCAACGGCCAGGCAATGAGCCTAGAGAACACCCCCCCCTCGCCCCCCATACACTGTGCTCAGTATCCAAATAACCTCCAGATCACCTCAGTCCTGACTACATCAGTAGTTTGTGATGCCAGATGTATTCATGCATGATGCAGCTACAATCCATGCCAACTATATATCTGCTTCAAAAAATATTTTGGTTTTTGTTAAATAAATTCATCTTTTAAGATGAATAAATTTTAAAAACGTCAACAGATGCTTCTAATGATGCACCTCCCACAGGCTCTCCATTTAATAACTATTTAATTGTAGTAAAATACAATGACATACCAGGACTGGTGTAGGAACAGGATAGGTATTTTGAAATGCTGGATAGACAGCTATCTAGGGCAAAAATATGCCGTTTAATGCAATATAGGTCCACGATATTTTTTCCCTCTGGTCCTCAGAGGGTTGAATTATCAGACTGTTACATACACATTACTGATTAATGACTGTATAACATGACTGAAAGACAAAAATCAAAGGTGTATTTTTGATCGTCAAATATGTAGGCAATCGTGACCCTGCCAGTACGTTAATACTGAAGGTGACGTTTGGTATTTTGTACATCCTATGAGCTGCCGGGTTGTAACTTTCAGATTGACGTTTCTGCTTGAGATGATGTAACGGAAAATACCGGCACATCAGCAGCTGCTCAGCCAGGATGTCGCTCGAACGGCAGAGCTGTCTTTCGGACACCGGTAACCGTGCTGACGGTTGCTGGATGCCGCTACTGTCAGGTGCTTTTTTTACTTTGCACTGACAATGGAAATATGCAGCAAAAAAACCGCAAATACTAGTAAAGTACTAGTTTGTACCAGTTTGGAGTTTAACCCATGGATGAAAAAAATGAGTCTGCATCCCCAGTATCCAAGAGTAACCATCTGAACCATAGTGACTGCCCCATTGGGGCCCTTTTCCGGGGCCCTAAGCCAAGTTTTATTTGGGGCCCCACTATCAAGAAAACTAACAATCATTTCAGTTCCTCGATAAGATAAGTCATTGGGGGCCCCGAGGAGGCCACTGATTCTGCCTATAGGTAGAGCATCCTCTGTCTCATTGTCCTACGGTCTCGCTTACTGACCTTCCTGTCGGCCTGTCCCGAAGCAATAAACAAACACGCTGGATTATAAACGACCTACTTGCCAGACGGATTAAGCAAGGAATGACTTAGGGTACTGGGGACAATTAAGAAAGCATATCGTGCTCTTGTGAAAACATGTAAGCTCATAACATGGCTTCTGTGGGGGCCAAAAGGACAACGCATTTAGAGCGCAAAACAGCCTAGAAGTAGCTTGCTGAAATTAATAACTGTTCAGTGAAATTTAAGTTTAAATATATACTATTTGTTTGATATATTTTCTGTGCCCGCTTGTCCTATTTAGGGATGCAGGGGGTCTGGAGCCTATCTTGGAGGGTATGGGTGCAAGGCAGGGAACAACCCAGGATGGGGCGCCAACCCACCACAGGGCACAGTCACACACCATTCACTCACACTTTCATGCCCACGGACAATCCGACAATTCCAATTAACCTCAGCATGTTTTTGGACTGTGGTGGTGAGGGACAACTAGAGTGCCCAGAGAAAAGCCCACGATGATACCTCAGGAATATGCAAACCCCACCGACACGGTGTCCGGGTGGAGATTCGAACCTTGGTCTCAGAGGTGTGAGGCGACCTTGCTAACCACCGCACAGCTCCCCCCCCCATAACCAGCCCAAATAAAAATAATGAATATGAAATATGGATTGTTTTATTTTGTAAGTGGAACCACAGAACCATGTGGTGCCCCCCCCACCATAAATATAACTGGCTCCTCAGGGCCACCTGAATCGAAAATTTCTGCAGCTGCCAGTAACTGAGATCACATTCTGCCACATTTGGATCCACAGTTTAAATCTGAGATAAGTTACTAGTTGTCAAAGTACAGCGGGAGCATTTGTCAGGCCATAATTGTCGGCAGAACAACTTCTGAAAAACTAGCTTTGGAAAGTTATGGTTCTTAGGTCATAATGTGTCCATATTTGGAAAAAAAAGTACCCTTAATTAAACAATTCTGGATTCTAAAACAGGCTTGATGAGAACTTCTCTAATCTGTTTTGCTCGACGCTTTCATAATACTGTTGGGGGGGGGGGGGTTATGAAACATGATGTCTGATTAAAGTCTCCTAACCGCCCGTGAAGTAGAGAGTACGTGATGACAAGCTCTCCTCACGTGATGTAATTGAAGCAGCCGACGGCGTAAACCTTGCGGGGGATCCGCCAGTGTGTGCGGTCGCAGACAGGCAGTGCAGATGTGATCTACAGCCGTCCGCCGTTAAAGACAGGCGACAGATTGTTGGATGAGCTTTCTGACACTTGGTGATTAAAATCTCCGCCACACGCTGGGACCCAAGGCCATCTGTGAATAATATGGGGAGCGTTCACTTATGCATCTTCCCCAGGCTGATGGGGGGGTGATATTTGGGTCACTACTGAAAAACGTTCGCATATTTCATGCTACATCATATTGACTTTGCTTCACCGTTAGCGATTGCTAATACGTAACGTCAACATTTTAGATGGTGTATTTGTGCCCTTTGCCCTTGATGAAATGCTTAACTGGGCCCGATAGCATTATTACCCAAGCTGAAACTTACGCAGAAGAGCCTACAGTACAAATATTAAGCTCCTAATGCGACGGCATTCTCCTTGCTGAACACATGCGCGACTTAGCGAATCTGGATCAGCGCGGATTCGCTTTGTTTGCCCTGCACAAACGGCACTATTTGTGCCGGAATAATGCGGAGAGGAGCCTCGGTGCGTGGCGAGTGGATATTTAATGCTGAATTATGAAAGTGGGATATTGGTGAGGCTGCTGTGGATCCTCTCCCGCCGTCGACATTCTGGCAGCTGTTCAGCGTCGGAACTTGGCAGGTACAGCACGCCGGGGAGATCGCCTCTCTTTCTTCTCTACCCGCTCTGCTAACACTGGCCTCATTTATCTAGCTATCCCTCTCACTCTCCCCCATTCTTCCTCCCTCTCTCTCTCTCTCTCTCTCTTCCCTCCCAGTATCTTCATCTGCACTCCCAAATCCCCCCTCCCCAAATAACCGATGTTATTTTTATGCCGTCAGGCTCGCCTACACGTGCAAGTCTTATCGACAGATTGGACGTTAGGCTGCGTGCTTCTCGGTTACAGCGACCGGCGACGCACAAGGAGCTGGCGAAAGAGATCGCTAGCTCTGCTCTTCTATAGCACCACATAGAGTCACTAAATACCTGAATACCTAGTGCTTCCACCTCAGAAACTTAAGCCCTATATTTAAATCCAACAATCTGGGGAAAGTCAAGGGCTTCGAGTTACTCTACACAAGTAGGGTTACTAAAAATTGACTTCTGCTTTGATTAACTGCATTTTTACTGTATTTATAAGACTATATTCTGTAATTACTAAGTATATTACACCCAGTTTATCTACTGTAATAAGAAGTAAGTGACACAATTGGGCTACAGAAAACTGAGGTAACAGTACAGCTGGTCCTACTTATCAGTATGAGTCATGTCAACATATCAGGCCTCACACAATCTGGCCTGTTTTCATGGACAAGCTGGAGTCTATGTGCATCCTTCGAGCTAACAGTCTCAATTAGAAACGTGTAAATATATTATCTCAGCAGGCAGAGGGAGGAAGAACTGCTTGCTAAAGTTACTCATAAAGACGTTTATTAAATAGTTTAGGGCCTTGCCACGTTGCACTGCTTCGGGGTTTGCATTGTAGTCCCTGTCTTTGTGATTCATTGTTTAGCTACGAAAGCTGCTGAATTAAATTAGTCACAAATGATCCCCACATTTCTTTGTCTTGCATCATCGCTTACAGTTCATTGTGAGCGATTATGCACTTGAAGAGATAATGTTCCTGAAAAACAAAACGGCGTCTTTCTTCAGACAATTTACACCTGATTGGTTAATGAATAAAATAAAGATACATTGTTTCAACTTTCTATTCCTCCACGTCTCATTGTCATTAATTCGTTAATGAATACATTGTATCTTTGGTAGATATGTTGGAATGCTTCCTTGGGATTGGCTAATGAATAGCAAATGAACGCGGTCGCACTTTGATTGACATGTTAAGGTCACAATTGCCTGCTGGGAATCCATTCTGGCACACCCTCTTGTCTGTGCCATTCAGTCCAGCCAGACCACCAGGAGCTATGCTGGCAAAATGATTGGCTGCCATTCCCTGCTTTTCCCCGGTCACATGACACATCTCGCCCCTAGCCTGTCTCAAGCAGCCCCTGTCGAAGTCTGATTAAGGTACAGAGCCCTGAAATTCGGCATCCGTCTCTCGCCGCGTGCCTCATCTCTCACGTCGTCAGCCCACGACTCGAATGTGGAGAGAGGTTAAAAAACTCAAAAGGCGTACAATAAAGCCCCAGCCTGATCCCAGCCCGAATGCCGTGATAATGTTTAAGCCTAACCCAAGCTGTCCCAAATTATACAGATGATTCAGGAGAGCTGTGTCCGTCTGCTACCTAGCAATATCATTATCGTTCTGCAAATAAGTGTAGGTATATGCACACAAAGAATGTATATATTTAAATGCATGTATATACGTTTTTGTTATGTATAATTATGCATATTGATATGGAACGATAATGTCATGTTTGCCTCTGCTTGAAAAGGCCATTGCATTTCACGATGACCTTTGCTGATCTCAGACGTGATAACAAAGCAGTATTTCAGCATCGTGCTCAATGAGGTATGGACACTATAGCAGAGGTGTTAGCGTGTGGGGGATACGCTCGATCTCGGCCTTGCCCTCGTGGCTCTGAGCCTAATCGCCGAGAGAAACCCGCGGCATCTGTGGCGACGGCACGTCCGCTGCCATTGGCCGGCCCTCGTTCTGAGACGCCGTGTCGGGCTGCCGCAGGGCATGGCCAGAGCCCGTCCCCGCCGCCTGTGCCCAGCTGCAGGGGCGGGGGCCACCCCAGGGCATGTCCTGATGTGTGCCACGCGCGCTCTGACAACCTTGGGCCGCCATCCAAGAAGGAAAGGTGATGCCCCTGGTGGTGTCGGCGGGCCACTGCCACATGGCCCCGCTCCGCGTTCCCACTGCTGCCCCCAGAGGCCAGATCCTGCCGTGCGAGTTTGACACCATTCCCAGTGAAAAAAACTTGTCGTGGGCGAGCTGCATTAGTTGTGTCATTAAGTTTGCAAATGCGCTCATTATTAATGAATTACAAGGCATCCTGGGTACATTACTGCGAGTCTGTCATGCATTATTTAATCTGGTCATTATCTTTAACATTAATTTTGGAGACAGAGTGAGGGCAAGTAGCTTTTTAACTGTAAATTCAATTGAACTGTCAATCTGTTCTTTTATTTGTTACATTTATATTCACTCACCTCCAAAGCATCTGACTTGTTGTCAGTGCTCTCCGGAATGACGCGGTACATTCGTTAAATTTCGACATTTTCAGTTTTCTCCTTTTCCCCATGTGTACTTATCCAGTGTGTGTTTATCCGAATTTTGAATTCCAGATTTGTTTTTGAGCCATTTCTTCACCCAGCCGATGCGTGGATTGACCGCTTGATTGGCCATTTATTTTGCTCATATCTTCCTGCGGCTAATAAAATGCTAACGGTTCACATTACCTACCCCTTCGGAATGCATTCATTGAACATCCATAAGCAGTGTGTAGGGCTGCGTGACATGTCTCAAAGCATTTTGTTCATAACACTCTCAATGAACAAGGCATGAGAACTTTAACACATGTATAACAAATATTATAATAGTCTAATCATATAATATTTGTTATTAATGTATATTAAAGCCGTCATGTCTTGTTCATTGAAACTATTATGAATGCAGTGCTTTGCGACATGTTAAAGGTACACTTTCATGCTGGTTATGAATGCTCTACGAATGTATTATAAAGGTATTATAAGGTGCATTTAATTTAAGGCTTTGCTAAATAAACTAGGTCTTTTCTTGGGTTTCTCAGATATTCCCACCTAAGGTTTAAGACCTTTCAGGACCTTTTCCAAAACCCAGAGAATCTACATGAAAAAGTAATGAAATGAATCATTCCTGTGCCTTTGGCTGACTGTCTTTGATTGGAGGAAAAGGACAGAGAAAGGAGTATGAAATGTATTCACACATGCAAATAAAATATGCACATCTGTTATCTGGCAGGAATTAGCTTTTAATGTCGGCCTGTGAACTGCTCATTAAGAGAAGAGGAGGGTTATGGTGGCCACAATGCACACAACCTTATGTTAGGGACATATTAACTGCAGACTATGACCATTAACTGCGTTGTGATTCTCCAGAGGTTGCAAAAAAGTAACACCCAATTCTGCAAGTATAACTTTTTGGGGGTTATATCGGGTTGGATGTCTGCCTTGCACTTGTAGCCTCCAGGATGGGCTCCAGACCCCCCCCACTACACTGAACAGGATAAGTGGTTAGAGAAAATAGAAGGATGGATGGATGGATGGATGGATGGATGGATGCATGGATGGATGGATGGATGGATGGATGGATGGATGGATGGATGGACGGACGGACTGGGTAGTACTGTAAGTACTGAATAGAGTTCAGTATTTATCAGTCAAGTACACAGATAATTAATGATGGAAAGAAAGGAAAAAAAGAATAATTTATTAACCCAAAACCCTACAAATTTGTTGGTTTTTATTCAGTTCTTGCAAACAATGGTGAGTCATGTTCATTTTCGGAAAACGTGAGCTGATGAAGCCTCATGATGTCAAAATGAGGCCGATCCCATTGATTATTTTCCTTTTATATTGCATGATTTATTCGTCCCCCTGTGCTTTCTTTTTCCATGCCGCTCGTTCCTTCTGTCACAACCAGTTTAATTCCCTCGAACCGTCGGATCGGCAGGGATACGGGGTTCTGAAACAAATCCCGGCAAGCCGCCGTCTTCGGGCTGCAGCGAGACAAAGCTCCTTTTCCAGAGAAGTCAGCTTTCCGCGGCCCCGCAGGTGCAATTTGGAATCTCTAAGGTCGCGTCTGGGGAATTGTGGGAAACGTATCGGATCAGCAGGGCCGAGCGGAATGTAGCTCATTGCACATCAAAGACTGCTTCTCTGGCATGATTAAAACAATCGGCCTTCAAACAGTAGTGCCAGCCTTCCACGGTATCGCTTTAGTACGTGCACATATATAAAACACTAAACAGAGTAAGTCATCTTCAAAGTAAATACATATGGCAACACTTAGCAATTGGACTATTAAGAGATGAAAGAATGTTTCACTCTGAATTGGTATCATAAATAATTTGATGAATCAGTATACCGCTATTTTGTACCGCATGGGTACACGGCCACCTCGCTTATGGAGAAGACCACGTGGATTTAGATGGCTGTGGATAATGGAAGAGCCGTCTGTTTTCCTTCGGCTAATGATGCTGTTATTGTGGAAGCACACGAGGTTAACAGCATAGGGATGTCTCCCCAACTGTGACAATTACTGTCATTAAACCGCCAGGTAAAGTGCCCGAATAATTGTTAGAAAGGAAACGATAATGCATTCGTTCCTTGTGAACAATTTAATATCGTATCATAATTATGATTGTTTAATGTCAATATGCAATTATTTTTTATTACCCGTTTATTACATGGGTGTTCTTCTGTATCATAGAACTGTAAAGCAGTTATATGTTAATCTACTGCAGCCTTCACCATTGATGGATGGATGGATGGATGGATAGATGGATGGATGGTGTTCCATTAGAAGCTGGAGTCTGGGTTGCTTTCAGCAAACACCAGAGCTGAGGGGATCCATGTCAGTGATGTTTTTGTTTGTCTGTGAGAGTGTTGTTCGCTTTCCTGAAGGAGTTTTATCTAAGTAATGTCAGAATTCCCTGGAATTTCTTTTTACGAACAACATATTTAACAAAAAATCATTCTTCTTCATGATTAGTTGGACATTTTATTTGTTTGGCAGACATTTTTATATAAAGCAACATACATTTTTGAGAAAGCAGGGTCAAACAGTCACTGGAGCAATTGGGCGATTAAGGGTCACGATCGAGGACCCAGTGACATCATTACTGTACCAACCCAGAGATTTAAACCACCAATCTTCTAATATCAGCCACAGTGTCCTAACCCACTGAGCCACACACACTATGGAAGACATGCCGTTAAAGGATCACGGACCCAGGGAAAGAGTGAATGGATATGACCTGACCTTCTTACCATGCAAGGCTGCATCCTGCCGTCGTATCCATTAAGTGCTTAAACTAATCTGAGTCAGCTGGGAAACAGCGCTGATAAGCGGCTGCAAGATGTATGGGTGATGGATGAATGGACAGATAATATGAACTGGTGGAAGGTCAGGTGTGGCATATTTTTATTTCTTCACGTTTGTTTCCATTTTTCTTTCATCGTTTCTGTGGCTACGGGTCTTCCCAGGTGCTGGCGGCTGCCACCTGTATATACTGTAGAGAATAGCTCACATCTGTGTGTTCTGTGATCGCTTAGTCATGACTGGGAAGTTACACATTTACATGGCTGGAGCACCATGCATCTGAATGATTACCGCTGCTATAAATGATTTATTTTTCATCTATTTTGTGGAAACTTTTTTTGAGGAGTACGGAAGGTTAGAGAATTTGTCCAGTTTTATGATGGTTTACATTTTTGAGTTACTCATTTATTGATGTGTTTATTTAGAAGAGCCTTGCTGGATTTTTGTGGGAAACTTTGAGGAGCCGTGAGCTGCATAGGCGAAGCTAGGGGCCGTCGAATCCTCTTCTGGCTGTTTACAGTATCACGGCGAGTTGTGGTGCGCGTTCGCCTCAGTCTGCACACCAGCTGTCTAATCTGGTCTTCAAGAGGTCTAGATACGAGTGCGGCTGGTTTAAATGCTAACAATGCTAACTAATGCTAATGAGTGTGAACAACAAGGAACACTATCATTCCTGTTGTTGTTCATGCTGATTTGGATTTTGACTTGGGATCAGGCTAGGTGCGCAAACTTCCGTCAAGCTCCTCAGAAGGGTGTAACAGGCACTAAACGAGCAGCCCTGTGTTTCCAAGAGTGGCGTGCTAATTGAACGAGCCCTCTGACCGCCCGGCGGTATTGTGACGTTAATATGGCAAATCTCATTGTCCATATCTGAAAAGGATCTGTGCAGACGGCATACTGCGGCTCATTCTTCGTTTGAATGTGACGGCTCCTATTTTACAACACAATGGGAATGAAATGTCGCCGCCAAGTCCTTTGGCCCTCCTTTCTTTCCTTTCCGTACCGCCATGCGATTGACCACCACGATCAAGTCGACATTTGCGTTTGATAATAGTAGAAACTTCCGCACATTGCTATTCAGGAATCCCAGGATCGGCCTCTATGCTAATGGCTAAATGAGGACTATAACATGCTAGCTAATTGTCAGCCGCTTCATTATCCTCCACAGAGACCTAGGAGAGCAAGAACTTTACAATATTACACTTCATTCTTATTTTTAAAAATCCACTAGAGGTCTGATTATGCAATTAAATGAACCAAATTCAATTAAGCCATGTAAATGAATATTTAATGTGCATTTTTAATACGAAGGCTATGTGAAATTTTACTCCGTACAGACAGACAGGTGATTGTCTGATGATAGTTACTGTCGTTATTTGTAGTGCATTGGGGCTAATTTAATCTCCTCAGGTGTTCAGTGCTTCCAGGAATCTACCTGGAGTCTGTTCCTGCCATGAGCAGACTAGGCCCTCGGTGCAAGGCCTCTCCAGGGCTGTGCGGGGGGCATCTGTGCATTCCTCATTAACAAAAGGCGCAGGTCCCTGCAAATGTGATTCATGCTCCCATTGTCCAAATGAGAAGCGCAAAGTAGGTCAGGCTGAGAAGACACTCCAACTCATATTTAAGCGGACTCCGTGAGGACGCATTTGGTGGTAGGGAAGGTCAACATGAGGGTTTGGCAGCGTGGGGGCGCTTAGGCTTGTGTGTGTGTGTGCGTGTGTGAGAGGGAGTGTTCAGCGATGCCCTCCGGAAGGCAGGTGCCCGCGCCATGTGAACCCACCGATGTGCCTCTGCAGGGTCTTAATGCCCTCCACATATAGAGATGGCGGTGTTGCTCATCTCAGGTCTACTTTGTTCCAATCATCTGTCAGCCAGACTTTGAACGAGATGATGATGGCTGCATTACATGGCTGACCAAATGTTTTGTGTAAAAGCTTAACACTCTAAAGCAGTGTTTCTCAATCCAGTCCTCAGGGGCCCAAAGATCGCATTTTTGCTCCCTCTCTGCTCCTGGAGGGGAGCAAAAATGCGGATTGTCTGACAAGGAGCTCAGAGGGAGGAAAAACGCGGACCAGCTGTGCGTCCCTGAGGACTGGATTAGGAAGCACTGCTCTAAAGAATACAAGCAACAAGAAGCAGATATGCACAAGTGAGGGAAGCTTCACGCCGGGGAGCAGGGGGTGCCAATGCCCGTGGAGTTTAAAGTCTTAGTCACAGGCCCAGCAGCGATATGATGCCTTTGTCAGCCACGGGGACCGGCCCACAGCCCCCTGAGCCAGACACCGTCCATATATGCTTCAGATCAGCCGTAGTATGTAGACATCAGGCCGTTATATTTTAAGTGAGGATAATACGTAGCTGTTAGCCTGGAAAACACACCTTCATGAAGTTGGATATTGGATAAGCAAGATGCAATCTCTCGAGGGAATTTTACACCAGTGTTCATAAAGTGATATTAAACCAGAAGAACAACGACGATGGGAAACAGAGGACAGAGAGTGAGCCTAAAATGCACAGAAAGTCAGAGACCAATATCCTCGACACGGCTGATCCTTGTTCTGCGTAGTGCAGAGTCAGTTTTCCGTGCTGTGGTTATTGCCTAATACATAAACTGGCATCTTTTAGGATGACTTTTCTTGGCACTGATAACCAAGATCCTTTTTATGATTTACACTGTCAGTGTTTGACTTTCGGCCCGGGATGCACTCCTGTGTCGTTATATGATTATATATATCCAACTATCAATTTACACAGGGTCGGGAGTCTATAGCGGGAAGGATGTGTAATCCTGAATGGGGATTCCAGTCCATCACAGGGTACACACTCACACAGATCCACAATTAAATATTACTGGCCAATGGGGTGGCCACCTAGTCCATGTCAGGAAGGACACTATGATCGGGTTTGAACTTAGAGATCAGTGGTCATTGCTGACACACCACAGCATACAGTGCACGACAACGAAATGTGTCCTCTGCATTTAACTGCGACATAGCAGGGGGCAGCTAATTCAGCACTGAGGAGCAGTGCTTGGGGGCGGTACCTTGCTCCCGGTACCTCAGTGGTGCCTTGCTGGTTAGGGATTCGATCCAGCAATCTTTCAATTACAGCTGCGCTTCCCTAACCATTAAGCCACCACTGCCCACAAAGCAGACGGACGGACAATCACCTGTAAACTACCATTTCAATCATTTCAATTAAAAGGACCCAGATTTGACTTAAGGCCTGAGTTCTTGCTGTATGCTGATTGGTCAGTCTCCTATAGTCCCGCATGTGTCCCTGATGTTAATGTGAAATGGCTGGATGAGTCTTTCAATTGAGGAACCAAACCAGTCATAGCAGAAGGAGAACTGAACTATTTAGCTGAGCTCAGGAGCCTTTTAATTTAGGTTTGTAAAATCTCATAGTGTCCCTCCTGAGGTGAATTAGGTGGTCACTCTACTGGTACATCAGAGACGCCAGTTCAACTAAGTTGCATGCCTTTGGACTGAGGGGAGGGGCAGCTGGAGTATCCAGAGGAAAGGCAAAGAATCTCAAAGGAGTAATATCCATGTCGTTTCTACATGTATTATTTTGTGCTGATTCTGGAAGCCTTGGTTGACTTTGGGTTGGTTTGATGGCCCCGGCCAATGGAGAACAGGGCAGTTATCTACTCTCAGATCAGTGACTGAAGGACAGCGATCTACCCGTTCGGTGTTTTATGTTTTAGACGCAGCTGTGTAATGCGATTCACAAACAAACCACACATTTTCGCTCCTACTAGCAGGAGAAAAATAAATATAAGGGAATTTGAAAAGGAAATTCAATAATTTAGCTGGTCTAAATGTACCTCCCGAGAATGTGTTCCATTATAATACGCAATGATGGTCCTTTACAGAGAAACCAAATTAAAATTATTGACTTACTGTAACTGCTCCACTCAGTAACCTCAAAACTAATCATCAGTCTGTGAAAGAATGACTCTCCTGGTCCTGCTTTTAGAGAGCATAGCATAATCCCCACCTTAGAATTGAGCTTCAGTCTTCCAGAACAGTGAAGAATGTAATCACCGCTGTCGTTGGTTTCTGAATCCTGAACCGCGTGGAAGGTGCAGGGAGCCAAGGAGTGAAGTTCGCTTGGCCTTAAAGCCTTAGCGTAGCGCGAGCCATTTATGGGAAACAATCGTAATGTTACGATAAAAGTTAATTTTTAAGTTGTAAAAACCTAGTAGGCTAAGACTGATGCATATCTTGTGATACTTTCAACATAGTGTACTCCTTTTTTGTACACGTTGAATGTTTGCAATATGAATGATATAAAGTGTGCAAGCAAAGGCAAGATGAGCATTATAATTCCTTCAGGAATATTCTGTCTAGTTAAAGCAAATGGCAGAATTAAGAGAAAAAGGGAAAAGTCACTTCTTTTCTGTCCTCTTTGTGGTGTAATTAAGAAATTTCTACACATTCTAGCTAGCTCTTTTCACTTGTAATTACTTTAGCTTCAGACAGAGAATGTATGACAAGGAGGAGGAAGGAAGAATTAGTGACTTTATTTGGGGACAAATTGCATGGGGTCAGATTCCACAGTAAAGCCATTTCAACGTGGGTACAGACACATAGAAAAACAGGCCTAGGGTTATGGGTGGGCACCTGGGACTGGCGCGGCGGGGGGGGGGGGGGGGGGGGGGGGGGGGGGGGGGGGGGGGGGGGGGGGGGGGGGGGG
>JAODLD010000056.1:3226335-3254914 GCA_026781065.1 Mormyrops boulengeri | reverse complement strand
AAAGAAACCGAAAGATCGATTTTTACGTCGTTATTTATTGAAGGGTTGTGGAAAATTGCACGAAAGACATCGCATGATGTACCTGTTTTATGCCCGTCACACTTAAAGCAGATAATGTAGTCTGTAACAGTGTCATCGACACGACTTGTCCAGATTTTTCCCAAACCTTGCTTTTTTGGCCCACTTTCTGCACAACCTTTGCACAGCCCTTTAACTTTTCTCTGATTAAGTTAGCCATGTCTTTATCGGAGGTCTAGGAGAGGTTTCGGCGGTGTAAACTAAAGCTACGGACAGCTTTATTTCCTTTTATTTCCCTGATTGTGATTGCGAGTGGAACTAGGAGATCCTGGTGGGAATTCGAACCCCGTTTACAACACGTTTTGATCGACAATGAAATGCGTTTTGTAACTTTTTGACCCGCCTGCCCGTACCCACGATATTTTAAAACTGTCTGCCCTAAAACCGCCCGCACCCGCGGGTCACGGGTCGACCCGCGCATCACTACTGCCTACGCTCCCTGGCGCCCTCTGCAGGTTATTGATGTTCCTGCACCTTGGTCTGTAAACTTGACCGTTGAACGAGGTTTAGGTCCATGTAGTTGGATATCTCCCCTGTGCTACAACAGTATGATCTTATGCTCTTGGTGGTCTGGTATGGAGAGCTTCCAACTGCTTGTTCTAGTCAGGATGGAAGGGGATCTATAGTTTGTCCAGGGTGCACCCCAGCCTGCTGTCTCATGCTGCCTGGGGTAGGCTCCAGGTACACTGTGACTCTGACTGGGAAAAGAGGTTGGAAGATAGATGGGTTACAGGATATATCAGGCCAGCAAGACTCCATATCTGCTTATGCCATACAGAGTAATGAAGAGCCTGGAGCCAATCCTAGGCTTGATGCAAGGGACGCCCTGGACAGGATGCCAGCCCGTCCTAGGTCACACACTCCAATGATTGGGGAAATTTAGAGAAAGACAACCACGTGTGGGTGGCACGGTGGTGTAGTGGTTAGTACTGTTACCGCACACCCATGAAACTGAGTTCGAATCTCCTCCGCGGCTCCATGCACATGGAGTTTGCATCTTCTCTCCATGTCCTCATGGGGTTTCCCCACATAGTCCAAAAACATGCTGAAGTAAATTGCATATAGGTGTTAATGATAACACCTGCTTCGTTCCCATAGGCTCTATACCCTCACCACCCTGTACAGGAGGAGGAGTTACAGAAAATGTATGAATAATCACACATTGTTTGATTGCCGGAGGATTTACCATGCAAAGCTCATGCATAGAACCTGTCATAGGTACCGCACCTCTGATCCGGAGAGTTTAAACCACGGCACAGCTAAAAGTATACTCTGCTGGCCATTTAGCAGGATACGCAAGTGCGCTTAAGCTGCATTATCGTGCAGCCGGCTGCCTTAAGCAAACATAAGACCTTCTTAATATAGCTAAATACCCACAATTCCGGCGGCTATAATAGCGTTCACCTCTGAAGGAGATCGTGCACCATATCGAGCAACGCCGCCTCACCTGTGCACTCCTACCGCGATAAAAATCAGCAGCTGCCGTGAGGCAGGATGGAAGCGAGCGAGCAGACGGGAGGCTTTGAACCGAACAGCCTGCACGCGCTCCGAGGGCTTTGACGCATTTCTGCCGCCCAACTCTGCTCCGAATGCCGCTGCCAAGGATTATAAGCTGAGAACAACTTTTGTGCAAAGTCGCTTGTTGGTGAGCGTCTTCCTGCCCTGCTCCTTCGTCGTCGTGCTGTTTATGAGCTGTCTTATGTTAGCTTATATTTTGAAATCTTCCATTTCAGTGGATCTGTACCATCGGTGGTACCCAGACTGCCCCCAGTCTGTCCTGTATTGTCTTTGAATGTATGCACCAATACCGCCGGGACAAAGTCCTGGTATAGGTGTATCTGGCCAATAAAGTGAATTTTGATTGACCTGTGGGTGATTAGCTATTAACTCATAAGGTTCTGTTATTTACATTACCGTCATCATATATACACCCATATATACATATATACCATATATACACCCACCCACACACACAAATACATGTCCTATTTATGTGTAGTAAGTCTCACAGATATTAGCACGTCCAAATGAAAGACTTGTCAAGGAGAATCCTGCAAATTAGACGGTCCCCCATGTAACATCTACTACTACTAAGAAGTCTTTTAATTGCACATAGGTGTTGATTAGTGTGATTGATAGGACAGCTGGCTCTAGTTGGAACGGATAAAAAAAATAAAAAATCTCCACCAGGAATAATTCGCAGGAATTATTCTCAAGTGAACGACGACAAAGTGTTCAGGCTATCTGTATTATGTGCTGTGAATATAGAGAAAAAACATACACAGCAAGCGGTCAGTTTACTATGGAGACCTGTTCGATGACATAAGCAGCCTGTTCCTGCGAACAGCCAATGACGTGGCTGCAGCTGAATGCACACAGAATCACTCAGACGAAGTCAGGAGCTTCAGCTACGGCAGGATTAAGCAGTAGGGCGGCTAAGGTGTTTTGTCTAAACTATTTTGAATGTGCGGCCTGATTGTTGGTTTCAGCATCTCAGAAGCAGCCACCTGTGTGGGACTTTCATGCACTACGGTATCCAGAGTTCGTAGAGAATGTATGATGTACAGATAACATCCAGTCAATGGTATTTCTGTGGCAGAAACACCTTGTTAATGGTAGAGGTCAAACGAGAATTTCCGCGCTGATTAAAGCTAACAGGAAGGGCACAAGTGTAAAAATAACAAATTACAAATAAGGAGTATAATACTTGTGTGCAGAATGGATCTCTAAACACAATCTATGTGTGTATGTATGTAAACTAGAGGTCTGCACTCCTCTATGTTGCTTCTGACAACAAGGGCGTTTTATATAAGTTTGTGTGAAGTTTTATGTTGGTGATGTCATTCATGTCAGAATGAAAATAAAACTGCCACAGCGACATTTCTGAACTTCTGTATGTACCATCAAACCTACTTCCGCTTCTCAGTGAACAGAATAAAGAACGGATTGGATGGAAGAATTGATGGATGGATACATCCAGCTCTGCTCAGCTGGCCGGGGTGACATTTTCAGTTCGAGAGAAGTCTGCACACACACGCACTCGCATTTACATGTATGTAAGAGTTAAATTACCTTGTAAATATTGTGTAGGGTTTGCAAACTACCGCAGCGTTTTTGATGCAGCTAATTTTAGGTTTGTAACGGAATAATACGGATTTGCCGTAAGATTTCCTGCGTGAGTCTGGCAACCCTCTTATCAGTATATTCATAATATTTAAAAATTAAGCTGATTTTCCTTAGCTATTATCCGTTTTTTGTGTAAGTATCGAGCTCGGATACCATCTGGAAATGTGGAACATCTGTATTATTTTCAAATAATAACTTCGCAGTGTGAGACTGCGGCCGATCGCAGCACACAGACGCCATTGCGTGTGAGCGCTGAAATGCGGAACCGGCGCGGTAAATCGAATCAGATGGCGGTTCCGTGCGGCACCGGGCACAGCGAAGTGGATTAGGCCGTGCGGGCTGTCGGGGGACCCGCAGAAGCCCCGCAAAAGCCCCACGGACGCCGCCGGGAGGATGACAGGAGCAGGTGCGCTGGAGCGGAGAGCCCCAATTATTTATTTATCTGCTGCGTATTTCTGGGATCTTCATTTCTCAGCTTGACGGGTGTGTGGTCGGGGAACTGCTATGAGGCTCTGGGTTCAAACGCGAGGGGGCACCCTTCTGTTCAGGAGCGCTTCTGGGGGCGGGGGGGACGGAGCAGACCCCCGTGACCACATGCATGCCCCCACGGCCCCCCTAAATACGTGTGCTACCTAGTTAACAACAGAAAAAATGAAGTTTGTGGAAGCGAGACAGCCTAAACAAGAAATCAGGGTGAGCTACACATCTGTAAAAACTGTAAAAATGTGACTGCAAAGCGTTGCATAAATAACTTTTACAGAACTGTCTTGTGCTTGCTAATGCTTGCAATATTGTGTAATACCTGGAGCCCCCCCCCCAATTTGAAATGGTTTAGAATTGCTACTGCAAAGTTCTCGTGGTCCCCTGTGTCGTTTTCAGCATCTTTGTCGGCTCTCATCCCCTACTGCTCGGGTGCGCCCCCCAGTTCAGCCGCTTGCTAAGTCGGCGCCCCCCCAGAAGATGCCGCCCCCTGTATTACTGCGCACGTTTCTCAGCAGGCTGTCAATCGCCTAACTCCGAAAAACTAAAAATCACAGCCACGGAAAATCAATAAAATCCCGTATAAATCCAGCCATGTGCGTGTATGCATGGACACCCCGCCGTGACTCGCTGCCAGGAAGTAAAATGTTTTTTTTTTCTTACCAGAACCTGCCTCCTTTTAAACTAAAAATGAAATTCCATTTGGTAACTCGGAGAGTATAATTTTAACAAATGTCATAAAATAATTCCGATTACTGCTTCTCGGCGCTTTCTTACTGCTAATCACCTTTCCACTTATGCAGTTCTAAAAATAATTTATTTTCCTTTAATGTTTTACTTTAACACGAGGAAGACATTACGCTCCATGTCCAGCCGACCCCTCCCTGCTTAACTCCAAAAGGACACCAGCTGTTCTGGAGAAAGTCTTCTCCCCCGAGTTTAATTCCAGCTCAAAGAAATGTGTCTTCGAGACTTTGGGGAATTGATAAAATAAAGCAACATATTGCTAGCGTGCCCCCCCCCCTTTATCCGTACTTAGCAGTGGACAGTTGGCATGGTGATAACTGAAATATGTACTATGATGCTTACTCTAATTAGCTGTCAAGCGACTCCCTTATTCAGTATACCTGTATTTTATAAATAGTACACTTCTGGAGAGAATATCTGGTGCGTGTTCGCAAGTTTACAGGGAAGTGCAGATGGATGCAGAAACGAAGACGTCACCTGCAATAAATCACGAAGCTTCAGCAATGTACTGCCTCAGTAATATGTCTCTGTAAGGTCCATGGCGCTCCCACAGTGCCGCTGCTCCCGAAAGTTAAGTCGTGTTCCCTTTGTGTTCCTGGGTAAATGGAGCACCCGTGTCCACAGAGAGGGGGAGAGAGAGAGATCGGGGGCTAAGTCTCAGGAAGGATAAAAAGCAAATAAATAATGGGAGAGACATAACTAGAGAGGGGGTGTTAGAGAGGGTGGCAAAATTCTGGGAATTTTCAAAGTTGGAAACTTTCCATGGGAATTAATGGGATTGTATGGGAATTATCGAGAATATATGGAAATTAATTGAGATAAACTGGAAGTTTGAAAAAGTGCACGCTAGCCTATAACAGGGAACTTAAATGCGGTTAAAAAACATCTTATTAGTGGTGTCATTGCAACCAAGTGCTTGTGAGTAATTACATGCCCGTAAACGCAAGCAAAAATAAGCATCTCCACCAAAACGCATTGCTTATAAGTCACATTCTATGTTGTATTATTCTGTTCATACAGTTTGCTTTCTTTGCCGTATCTGACAGCTTGCATGGAGTTCCATGGAGTTCAGTATTTCCAAAATTCCCCAGCTTAACTTCCCATGGAAAGTTTCTGGAAGTCTCGCAGAAATTTTTCGCCCATTTTGAACCGCCAATTCTTGGGACAGAGGAGTTATGGAGACCCAAATTTCGTTGGAGTACTTCCTGTTGTTTGCACCCTGAGAAGATTGCAGTGACATGTACAATATCGGTGCTCATATTTCCCTGCTGAAATTCATGTCGGGACATTTCAACAAATCCAATATAATAGCTAACTTTTAACTCAATTTCTTTCCCTCTGATTAGACTTGTACCTCTGGTGTCGGCAGAGGGTGCACGTTACAACGTTGACTAAGATATGTTTACCTGGATTTCTTGTGTTTACGTTATAATTCCCAATGTACTAACCTTTGTTTTCTTTTTTCTTTTCAGCTGATTTTGTCTAACATTTGAAAGGTAAGAGATTTTCTGCAATTAACCATGTGAAACACCAGTTTTAACCATGATTTCCAATTAACCATGATTTCCATGCTGGTCTTTGCTGGTTAGTGCTGGTTTGGTGCTGGTGTAGCTGGTGGACCAGCAGCAAAACACAGTATATGCTGTATAACCAGTATGCATTATGCTGGCCATGCTGGTAACCAGCTATGCTGGTCTATGTTGGTTTTCTTCAGCAGTTTTTGTTCGCCTTTAGTCTAATGAACCTGACACAGCTGAGGAAACAGACAGTGGTGAATTTGTTGTTTGATCACGCTGGGTGGAGGCCGCTTAGCGGCCCTCCCTGCCTATTCCCAGACGTGAAAGTCAGGCACACGTCGTCTATTTCTGGCAGCATTCTTCTGCTATGTGCTTTAACCGAAAATCTGGATGTAAATGAGAGGCAAGCGGCCTAGATTGTTCAAAGGATCGCCGAGAGTGTTGACGCCTGTGCCTGTGTGCCGTAAATGTGACGCCTCAGCGGCTGGGTGACAGACAGCTGCCATCACTGCTCTTCCTTTGGCATTGAACACTTGCCTAACTTATTTATTTTCCATGAATAAAAATAATTCTGTTAAACATATTGTAAATAGTGTTGTTGACATTAAGGCTCTCGGTGGAGAAAGACAGTAAACGTTAGAATAGGCTTTAAAAGTGGAGATTAGATCACATAAGATTAGATTAGATTAGATTAGATTAGATTAGATCAGATTAACTGATGCAAAATTATATGTACTTTGTGAATTATGATGTCAACCACCAAGTATTTCATTGAAAGCCGACCTTTTTTTCCCGATTGACTATAAAGTCATGATTTTAAGAAATATCTCATGATGGGAAGTGTGCTGTTGAGAGGTCCAGCTAATTGAAGAAGAGGCAGGACTGATCGCGACGCGGCCAGCTTTACGTCAGGATGGAGATCAAGGTCTACAGCTCTTGGCACGGCGGTGCAGAAAGCCCGTATTCGGCTTTTTGTCCACTTTGTTTAGTTTAGCGATGTGATGTCACAATGTTGGGGAGCCCGTGTACATGGCGCGGAGGAGCTCTTTACGTTTTGCGAATAGTTTGCCAACGAGGATGCTGGGAACTTCGGTGTACAGAAGCGGGCTGTAATTAGCTGCTCGCAGGAAAAACTCCTGGATAGTGGAGAATAATAAGTTCCCCAGGGAATCGAGGCAGATGGACATTCACTGAGCCTTGCTCAAACGTAAAAGCTGTCAGCCTTCTTGCCAGAGTACATCTGCAAAATCTGTCGAGTCCAGGAATGTAAAACATCAAAATAAGCTTAAATGCTACTCTTACCATTCTCCCGTCCTTGCTGAAGGTTTAAAACTGTCTTCGATATTCTGTTTTGCTGCATCTTTTGAATACTATTCATTCATAGATATTCAAATACATAATAAGCAAAAATTACACGCTACATATAACAATAACCATCTGTATATGTGCGAATGGCAAAGTAATGTTTATGACTCATTTTCAGAATGATTTTGAGCATTGCAGAAGATACCCCATGAAATATGGAAGTTCTTCCTTACAATGCCTTACAAATTAACTCTGGTAGACCTCCAATTATGTGTCTGCAGAATTCATCTGAAGGGATAAAGAGGTGTAATTTCCCAGGAGGCAAATGTTTCCACCAAGTGTCTTTGACAGGGCTTTGCTGGATCATTACAGATCGCTAAAGATCTCGGTTTGCTTAATCCTGAATATGAATGAAAAGGTGCGTCTCTCCTGCTGCCTCGCCTTACTCTCTGGGCAACACAGCCGTGTCTTCTGCATTGCATTCTGGGATCGGAGTCATGGGCGCTACCAGGGAAGCGTGGCTGATGTTTCCTTGTGGCTTGGCCAGATGGCCGTTATCTAGGTTTGTCTGAGAATAACTCGGTTCTCCACGCAATGAGGTGGAGATGCTTTCTGGCGCTGAGAGAGCACCGCGTTGATCACGGCGTACCGGCATATGGTGCGGATCTTTTCAGGTGTCTTCCGGCTTCTGTCCCATCATTCAATCCTCACACGTAGGCATGACAATAAGGACCTCAAAGACATCGCACGGGGCAGTTCGGTGTTTTTCCATGCTCCCTTCAAAATGCTGCGCTCGTTTGCAAGTTTGTGAAACGCAGACGTTGCCAGACTGAGGGCATGCAGCCCAGGCTATTTTAGGAGAAGGACAATTTCTTCTTTAGCAGTTTCATACAAACGTTTCCTTCTATAACGCCAAGAGGAATAACTGCCCACAATTGCAATAAGTAGAATAAATGGCGTATTTAATATTGCATAAGCATTCCATGTTTTGTTTATTGGGTGAAAAAGTCAATCAATTGTTACGTGACTTCTACAGCAGTTATCTCCACCAGCAGGGCATGTTGGCTTGTGATCTTGATGAATCGCTTTTCTTACTTTCGGTAAAATTCATTAAGCGTTTTTTTTTTTTTTTCTTCCATGGCAGACTGAACCGGCTCATCCCTAGGTCACACAGGCATGCTCAGTGTTTGAGCGGATTTTTATTTTCTTCAAAGGCACTCCTTCTGCTCTTTCTAGAAATTTTTTTATATAGAAGTCACTATTCAGCTGAGGCATAATTTAAGGGATTGTTTTAATATCTGCCACTGTAGATGCAAGTTGACGGGTTGAATTTGGTGCCATTATCCTCTTCCCAGACATCTCAGAAAAAAGGAATCACTGCCTATTTATAGCACATACATAACAATAATTACTGAAATGCTTAACCACAAAAGACTTTTGCCCTTAGAGTACAGAGCATTTTGTAGTGCATCATGTCAATTCTGCAAACCGACGTGGTGCGTCGGTACCGTAATTACCTTTCAACTGCATATTTCCATTTTTATTGTTTTTCTTCATTTATTTTAAATGCAGGGATTGCGGCAGAAGTATTGATGAGATATTATGTATTGCCTTAAATAGCATTAAATATAACTTACATGGTTGGTGATTTATAGCAATAGAGAATTAATACTGCAATTGCTTGTTATGAATTCACACTTAAAAATAAGGACACATTTGTTGTTTGTAATAAAACACATTAGGCTCTTTCTCATTCTCTCCTCTCTCTCTCTCTCTCTCTCTCTCTCTCTACACACACAGGTTTGAAATTTTGTCTTTGTGGGGACTCTCCATTAATTTATATGGGAAAAACTCTAATCTCAACAATGACAGCCTTAACCCTACCCAGCCCTATTCTTAACTACAAATAACCAAAGAAAATACAAGACTTTTGGCATTTTTAGTTTTCTGATTGTATTCATGCATTTTTTGTTTTATGAAATGAAATCAGCCAAACACTGTCAGGTTTTTATTACATTTTGGGGACATCTCATCCCCACAACATAATCTATAAACGACCACACACACACACACACACTCATGAACCGTCTTTTGTTTCAAAACTGGTAGTAATTCAGTAATTCACTTGGGCACATTAGCGAATTAGCGATTAGCACAGGGCTAAAACTTGAGATGGGCAACTAGATGGTGTCTTGGTTATTTTGCCACTGGCTCTTGGACCCGTGGAGGGTTTCGTGGTCTTATTAGTGGCTGCTTCATGCTGATTAATTGATGGCCCTCGCTTTTACCTGGGGGGTGACACCAGATGCTCTCAGAAGAAGCGCAGATTCCTGTCACTGTGCTCTTAGGCCGGCGCCCAGAATGCGCAGATGAGAGAAATTAAAATAGAAACATCCCGGGCTGCTAACCCGAGCATTTCTCCCTTGGTTTCGTTTGTTTCTCACAGCCGAATGAAGCATCAGCGATGTTGAAACATAATGCTATAACAATACAAGTCATTGCCTCAATATGGGGTGTCAGTCTTGGCAAGGAGTCTTGGCAGGACCCGTCGTCAATGAACCATTGTCCGATTGTTGTACTTTGTCCAGAATCTTCCATATCTGTGGCACTGTATTATTAATATTACCATACATTTAAATAATCTGTCAAAAATTATTTGCAAAATACAAGTGCATTAGTGCTAAAGGTCAGTGTTCAGTCTTATTGCTGTGTGGATACATTAAAATAAATTAGCATTAAATTCAATTAAAAATTAGGCCATAGCTTGGTTATTTTGTGGATCTAGTTTGCTCTTGTTGTCTGTTGTCCATTTGGGGACCATTCAAAGTATCGAGTAAGTATTTCACTATAGACTGGGTCATCTTACTCAACATTTCACTCGATACTTCTAAACATTTAGCCGTTCTCGGTAATCACCGCCATATGACCTGCTTTCGTTCCAACAGGATCTGGTATCATCACCCTTGAAACTTAATATAGATTGTAAGGAATACCTTTGCGTCACTATGCTCACGTTATACAAAAGGCACTGCTGTGGAAAACCAAATCGCACGCTTAAACTCTCCTGACGCACACCAAAATAGAACTGGCCAGCATAGTAATTGGGTCCACAGTGACTTCCTGAGATTTAAGTGGTCTGTGAGCTAAGCAAGTCAATATCAGTTGAGTTGCGGAGAATCCAGCTCTTTCTGTCCCACGTTGCCTTTGAGGATCAGGGGTGACTTCCCTGAGTCGTTGTGTCAAGCGATAAAATCACATCTCCACAACCATCCATGGCTGGACTATCCCTGAGTGCAATATAGCCTCATATCATCAAAGCACTTACTTAAACTCAGGTTTGAACTTTATGGGCATTAAATTAAGCTCATTTGTGAAGTCGGCAATCTCCTCTTATAATATCCTTAAAGTCACACCAGTGAACGTTCAGGATAACTTAGAAATGAAACATATATATATATCGGTGATGAACGTGATGCTGTAAGATTGTTTAGCATGCATGGTGTTTGTTGTCAGTAATGGAATTGCAAAGGAACTGGATGGGCTCTGTTCTCCTTCATTTTAAAATATTTTCCCCTCTTCCTGCCCCCCTACCTTTTCCCATCACGAAGCGAAAGTCTTTTGAATTCCCGATCACGATTTCCTGAACTGGATGTTTCTTTAAAACCCGAAATAAGACTCATGCCTTGAATGGTTTTCTTTTTTGACACAGATTAATTGCCCATTTTTCCTGTCTGTTAACTGGGGTTTAAATACGATTTTCTGCATTTATTTCTTCAAATAATTCTTTACCCCGCATTGCAGTATATGGTGCTTAAAGTGTCTGTTCTGTGTCACTGCAATCCTCCGCTGGACCCACCTCCTGTCTGGGGTCTCCCCGGCCTTCTGCCCTTTGCCTCCAGGCATAGATGCTATGCTCTTTGAAAAACAAAACCGAGTGAAAAGTAGCTCGCTTAGCAGAAAGTGAGCTTAGCTTCTTACTGGTGCTTTTTACTGGACTCATGTGGGACACTTCCGTTAGAGCTGGTCCCTGCCGTGTTGGAGTCTGCGAGAGACTGCCTGTCCTTTCCTACCCCATATAGTTTGGCTCCACAAGGACCCCTAGCTGCAGAAACAGGGGATGGGCTTCAGGGACCATTCAGGGAGCGCCGGAGAACGTTCCAGAGGCAGGGTGATGACAGCCGGCCCTTAAAGTGTACGGGAAGTGAGCTAGTAGTGGAGCATGGTAGAGCTCACCAGACATTTAAGGCCGCAGCAGGTAAAGAAGTGAGCACAGGAACCCAGAGGTGAAATATGAAGTTAAAGAAGTCAGGAAGGTGCTCCCTGAGGAGCTCAAAATCCAGCCGCTGCTCCTCCATATCGAAAGGAGTCAGCTGAGGTGGTTCAGGCATCTGTCTAGGGTGCCTCCTGGACGGCTCCCTGGGGAGGTGTTTCGGGCATGTCTAACTGGGAGGAGACCCTGGGGCAGACCCAGGATACACTGGAGAGATTATATCTCTCGGCAGGCCTGGGAACGCCTTGGTATCCCCCCCCCCGGGAGGAACTGGAGGAGGTGGCTGGGGAGAGGGAGGTCCGCGCATCCCTGCTTAGACTGCTGCCCCCGTGGCCCGACCCCGGATAAGCAGCAAAGAATGGATGGGTGGATGGATGGATGAATGGATGGACGGACAGATGGACAGACGGACGGGCGGATGGATGGACGGGTGGACAGACGGATGGATGGACGGATAGATGGCTGGACCCTAACATCAATCCATCAGGAATCATTAATCATAAATTAAAGACCAATAAACAGCAGTAAAGGAAATTAATTTTAAACTAAATATCAAAACGGCTTTTTATCCAATAACATAGGACTTAATTAATGAACTGATGGTATATGTTTTTTTTTATTTTGTATGACATATTGGCATAATTGTCGTACCAAGTTTGCTTCAGTGTCTTATTACTGAGAAAATGATTTTTGCATTTTTCGTTTTATATATCCCGTAAATACATTCAAATGCCGGTTGGGGTCATTCACAGTAAAACATTTCATCAGGCGTAGTAATGGTAATCGACTGGATACACAGAAAAAAAACCATGATTATGTGCAAAATAATCTTTCTCACATTACATTTTTTATTTTACCTATGAGGACAGGGACAAAATTCCCACACCAATAACTTTCTTGGTTGAATTTGACATTTGTTTTGGTGACTAAATAAAACAAGTCTTGGCAGGTGACATATTTACGTGAGAAATACTGCAGTTTATTGAGTAATAACGGAATAGCGGGTAATCAGTGAAATTTGATGTGCTCCTGGGTAATTCATCACAGTTTATCTGTTTACCGGTGGCCGCTTTCGTACAGAATATTCTGTTCAGGACTGAAGCTAAGCCAAAACTGCGATCAAGGTGCCGGCTTGCAGAAATGTAGCTAATCGTTTATTCTGCGGTTGGCGCCTACGAGTTTGTAAACAAAGCGCATATTTGTCAGCACACGTTAAATGTGTGCAAGAGTTCTCCATATAAGGACAGACGTCAGTGAGCAAAGTGATAGCTATTGCAATTTGAAGGGAAAATTTATAGTTTTAACACCAAATATAGCTCATGGTCCCATGAAAAGTCAAACTTGAGTGCATTTGGGGTCTCAGCAGTACTTTTTATGCAGAACTGGTGTTATCAGCACTAAGTTTTGACTTTCTTATGGGCCATAATTGGAGGCTGTATTCAGGCATATGTACCAGATATCTTCATGCTTTGGGATCTTGATAATAATAATGACACTTTATTGATCCCTGTGGGTAAATTCTCTTCTCACCTACCCCAACATGCTCTCCACGACATGCAGGCATACACGTAGGTGAGAGTAAGCTTGGCAGCGAAGGGCAGCAGTGCCCACAGAGCTGGGTGTTTAGGGCCTTGCTCAAGAGCCCCCAGGCATGTGGCTGTTCTGCCAAAGCCGGGCTCAAACTGGCCTCATGGGAGTTTTACTTACACAAAAATGTTCTGAGGGCAGAATGAAAAATAATTGGTTCAGGGAGATAACCAACCAGGTTGTAGAGGAGGTGGGGCCAAGACATCTGATTGGTTGGCCCCGCCTCCTCTACTTGGTCAGAACAACCTCTTATACAATCTGATTGGTTATCTCTCTGAACCAATCATTTTTCGTTCTGCCCTTAGAACATTTTGTGCAAGTAAAACTCCTACGAGCTGAAACCGGTGACTTTCCGATCACAGGCACAAAGGCTAAGCTCGCTGAGCCCAACACTGCCCCCTTCATAAGTATTAGATGGAAACCAGTTTCTCACCACTGGACAGGATACAACTCCACACTGTACAAGCATATGTACTCCTCTCCTAATATATGCAATGCAAATGAAATATAGAAATTAGATCCAGTCACCTATCTTCCCTATCTGCCTATTTCGGTCCTGGCGTGCCTGGCTCAGATCCCCGAAAACGGAAAGCACCCGCTGGACGGGATGCCGGTGCGTCACAAGGCACACACTTTGGGGCACCGTAGACATGCCAGTCTGTCTAACTGGGTGCTTTTGGACGGTGGGAGAGAAGCGGAGAACCTGGAGGAGATCCGTACCACATGGGGAGAGTATGCAATCTCCAAACAAATGCCGATCCAGGCTGCCCCTCTACAGAAGCATGAATCATCAGCTATTTATGACTGTAATTTAATAATCCCTGCCCTTCACACCATGTGACTGGTGTCACACCAATCAGCATCTGTATCTGTTAATGACGGAGGGGCACTTCAAGCAAGGTTCAGAAACTTGCATGTCCCTGCAAGCAAAATCAGGTACAAAATTAGAACGTGGCTGTATCTCTGTGGCCGTGCCGAATGTGATGAGCCCTAATTTGCAGGTTCTCAAAATGTGTTTAACAGTTGTATTTCTGTTTCTCACCCCCCCCCCCCCCCACAAAACACACAAACACACACACATATCCAGCTCTGGCATTGAGAGCAAGTACAGGAATTCCTCCGATATACTATACCTGTGGAGCTGAGTACTTGATAATCCATATGTCACTTCACTTTATCAAATTAATCCCCTTCCAATTAAATACAATTACAACTGTGCACCCTTTGCATAAGGTCATGTGGTTATTATACTTATAACGTCATAAGGAAAAAAAACCTTTTGGTATTCAATCGATATTTCCCTTAAAGACCATTATATGATTGTGTCTTAGTCTGGTTTGTGCAAGTCGATTCAATAAAAAAAGATCAACTGGAAAGTTAAAACTAATGGTGGTATCAAACTGGAAAGAAAAAGAACGAGAGGATTGTAATTACAACAGCAGCTGAGGCAGGGAACGGTTTCGGAACCAAAGGGAGCGTTTTAATGAAATGCAGAATTAGTGCGGATTGATTTTCCTGAGCCTTTCGCTGTTCCCTGCCGTCTCCCCCGACATGAGCCGGACGGAGAGCGGAGTACGCACCGCAGCAGATCACGTTATTTTCTCGTAAAGCCTTCGGTCTCGGCTCGCGTGTTTAATAAGCGCAAACAGTCGTAAATTGACTACCCTTTTAGGTTTGTACAGTATGCCCTGAAATGCAGCATTTAGCTGAAAAATCTGAAAAAGATCTTCATGTTCGCAGTGAGGGAACAATGATGTCTTTAGTTTCTACTTTTTAAACATCCAACTTAGTCTTGATTCTTCCTTTATAATTAACAGATCTGTTAGCTGTATACACTATAGACCAGGGTCCACCGAGGATAGGGGAAATAGAGGAAGGTTACCCCACTGAGATAAGTGTCCCTATGGCTTATCCCATTACAATATCTCAGTGTGACCTGCTACAGACACACACACAAAAAATCGATGGCCGTCGTTCTTTCCTGGACTAATGCGGAAGCTCATTTGCGCAGTGCCAGATGTTGGCGGTTCGGCTAATAGCGAGCTGCTCGCATTGTGTTTGCACGGAAGATCCGGATTGGCCCGCGTTCTGGTTACATGTTTGTGCGCTTAGCCTCCCGCTATGTAATGAAGGTGTGCTTTTGTCCAGGAGCCCACACAACCCAACGGGAGCTGGGGAACTCGGAGCACGTCCGGTGGTTATAACGGGATGCTGGGATGCCCGCGATCGGAGAGCGCTGTGCTCCAGCGCGTAAGCGGCAGGGATTATGACTGTGGGACAAAGATTACAACAGCATAGGTGCCAGACCCATCCAGCCTGGCCAGGATGCTGCTTTGTACCCTTGAGCGAGATATTTAACCCGAATCCACTTCAATGAGCTTCCCAGCTGAATTAATGAATAGGTAAAATATATAGGCTTACAATATATGCATATATTAAATCCTCTGATAAAAATATACTTACTACAAAACTGCAAAAATGCACACGTCCCAGTTATTCCCCATGACAGACAGGCCTGCCGCACATAATCTCAGGGCCCGGGACAAAATTACTTTGATCGGGCTCCCATGACGCACAACCCCTCCCACCTGGGGCCTCTCCTAGACCCCCCCTCCCCGTCGTCCCCCTGAGACGGTGGCTCTGACACCAAGTCATACATTCAAGAAGAGCGGAATAACGGAATGCTACAAAAAACGCTCGTGCGTCACTCGATGTCGGGTTAAACATAGAAGAGAGAATCACGCCCTTTCATTCAGTAATCGAGTATTGGTGACGGCTACAGGCTGTGTTTGCCGTCTTTATATACTCAACGAGAAGGCGGTCACAGTGGACCGAGGAAGACTGGCCCACTTCTGGATTTAGATCCTTCAAAGCGACATCTGTGGGTTTCAGTTGGAGCTGCATGTTTCACACCCTGTTACATCAGTGGGCTTTAAGTGTGAACTTGCCCAGTGCTATGTTACCATTAAGGCATTCCATGGTAAACTTGCTGCTGTATTCTTTTTTGGAATGTCACATGACTCAGGTCCCGGTACGTGTCATGGTCTTTCCGTGGAGCTGTCCGGTACGAAGCGGAATTCCTGCTTCTTTCTGGGTCGAAATCATCGCAGGGTCTTACACAACAAAACATGGCCCAAACACTGACAACCGCCCATATTCCTCAGTTCTGGCTGCTCCTGAACTGATTCTTTTTTTCGCTCTACGTGGGTTCGCTTAATTACTTCTCAGCTAAGCGCTCAAAGACAGTGGTTTTTATAGCAACTGAGGAGTGTTTCCCTGTCAAACTCTGGTGTTATTTTTTAATCACTGGTGTTTTAATCAGTGTATGTATATATATATATATATCTTTGTGTTCTGTAAGATCCGGATGTCTATATGTGAGAAATTTGGTTTGGATCAGTATCTATGTTTATTTGGTATTCATTACGCATTTATTTTATTTTTCTTGACTTATTTGATACAACAATGACACCAAATTAGTGTTTAGTTGTTAATGTCAGACTTTCTGGCGCAAAGTATGGCTGTGTTCCCAAAAATGAAGAGATATAGGAGAACTAATTAGGTGGTGATGTTGTATTTTACCCATCAGCACTTCCTTCCTGTAACGGCCACACCGTCGCTGTTTTATCGTGATTTTACAAACCCTCTGCAATAATTGGAATGGCCAGAAGTTCAAGGTCCCCTCGCATCCGAGTTGTTTCGCATGGCGTCTTCAACACAACAAGCCCGAGATATCATTTATCTAGCTTTTCTCTGCGATTTTATGTGGTCTGAGATGAAATACATCACTGCTTGGCGGACTGTATGGCGGGAGCCGGGCCTTTTGTGCTAAGGAGAATTACCCGTCTATTGTGCCCTCTGTTATTGGGAGGGGATTTCATCACTTTTTCTTTGGGGGGTTTGATAGCTTCTCGTAGATTGTGATGGATGGATGCTTTAATGGATTTCCCTCCTTTTGTGTTAATTTAATGTTGTGAACCTGTTTAAAGTTTGTCTGTATACGCCGCGACATTTTCATCTTGTTTTGCTCGTATCCACATACCCCGCCCCTCCCACCACAATTGTATTGTGTTACATTATTCAATCAACCATTGTGGAATATAAGTGCCTTTCTGGTAGAACCCCCCCCCCCCCCCTCCACTCCCTCCTCACTACCAAATTATCACCGGCTGGTTTTGGGTTTTGGACCCCAGTGCGTAAGCTGCTCTCGTAATTGAAATGAGCATCATATTATTATTTGCATTTTGGATTGATGTTAAATATTGCTACTAATTTATTTAGCTGATATGCTTACCATTCCCGTAGCCTCTGGGATAGGCCAGGCGGGAATAGGACGAGCGGGAATATGGATGGATGGATATACATGCCTATACTATATATATAATGTCCTATATAACTATAGTATGTGATATATATATAGTCCATCCATTCTCCAAAACCGCTTGTCCTATTAAAGGTTGCGGGGGGTCTGCAGCCTGTCCTGGAGCCTACGGGCACAAGGCAGGGAACAACCCAGGACGGAGCGCCAACCCATCACAGGGCATAATACAGTATATATAGTTTGTAAAAAAAACTACAAAAAAAATATATACATAGACAGTATGTAATATAATTATATCTTGCATATGTACACATACTGTATAGTGGGTGTGTGTGGAGGTTTTCCACAGCGTACCACCTTTTTGTGGAAGAGTGGAGAGCCAAGTCACAGATTTTTGAAAAGGAATCTCAGCAATATATGGTACTTTGTTCATTTCAGTACAGTACATTTCAGGTTTATTAAAAGATTTGACGTGCTTGTTTTGTTCAGTTTTTTTCCTTTAACATACTTTTTGACAGCATTCGTTTCTTATTTTGGGTACAGTCTTTGTGTACATTCTGCGCACTAGTGTAACTCTGGGAGATGGACATTGAAACTGGTCTTGAGATCCTGGCCCGTGGATGTCTCTTGGTCCTCGGTGGGTATATAAACCCCTGGGTTTGTATACAGGGCAGCGAAATGGGACTGACCCAAGAGCCACTGAAGATCACCGTCCAGATCAGCCACAGTGCAGGCCTTTACAGAACAGCAAGCATCCAGAAATGACAGGGCACTTAGACAGGCATGCAAATGATTTCATATAAATAAGTCTCCTGTATAGACAGCTGCTGTTTTGACATAAATTAGGAATAGGGAGTCCTTTGTGGATTTGTTTGTTTCCAGTACTAAAAAAACTGCATCCATAGCCTTTTTTCGAAAATGTGCTCCAAAGCAACATATATTTTGCTTATTAGGCTGTTTTGCTCCTCCTAGAATGCCCCTCTGAAAGGCAAATGTGTATATTAGCATAGCATTATATTAAAATACCTGTAGTATATCAGCGGTGACTGGTGCTGATTGCCAGTGTACACAGTGAGCTGGGGTGATTTCAGAAAGGATCCCGGGGCATCGGGGGATGTGGCTGGCAGCGGAGCAGAGCCCGAGGTGGGCCCCCAGTCATGTGCCGCATTTCCTGTCTTTATGGAAAGTGACGGGACATATCCCTAGTCCGGCTTGCCAGTGGCATTCCCGGGATTACTTTGGATTTATTCCTACTTTTAAATGCGTCAGAGTGCGTGCATCTGTGTGGTTTGTGTGTGACTTGTGTGTGCGTGGTGTGTGTGTGTATGGGTTATGTATATATTACATTGTGGGTATCAAACGTCCCCACGATGTGATAAAAAAAAACCCTGTTATTTTGACATTGTGGGACCATTTTTTCGATCCCTACAAGGGGAAAGTCAATTTTATAAAAATCTGTGACTGCAATCAAAAAACTAAAATTGTCAAAAGTCTTGAATTTTGTTTGGTTACTTATGGTTAAGGTTAGGCCTGGGTTGGGGTTAAGGTCGTCATGTTGGGATTAGGGTTTTCCCCATAGAAATGAATGGAGTCCCCACAAAGATATAATTGCAAACCTTTGTGTGTGTGTGTATGTGTGTGTGTGTGTGTGTGTGTGTGTTTGCGTGTGTAAGTATATATCACTGGACATATAATGAGAAAAACGCATAGGCAACTACAATGTGGCATGATGGTCAGGTGACATAGGGTGGAGGTTCAAGTATTCAGGGTGTCCGCCTTATCTGTGTCCTGCATTGCTTGGGTTAGGCTCCAGGCTCCGCCCCCTGCCACCCTGTATAATCTATCATCAAAAGTATAAAAAGTAAGTAAAAGGGCTACGATGAAATTCAGGCCTACAGTAACTGCTGTCCTGAAATGTCACATGATGAAATTACCTTGTGAGTAATGGGGTCTTATCAGACCCCCCCAAATCGTTCTGTCTAAACGCCCTGCAAGAAGTAAGCGCTTACAATACTCTGCCTCTTATGATAATCAGAGGCATATTTTATGAGGGAGGAAAAAAGTTTTCCTTTTTTACGGAAGAAATTAGGACAGCACGTTACAATTCAGAAAGGAAAAATGGGACACTGAGTAGGTGAAGAGCCTTCGTTAAAGTATACAGCCGGTGAGTCTCCGTTTCAAAGGGCAAAATGAGATTGAGTAAGATTCTCGGGTGGCATCTGGCGCATGTTCACCCGGCCCAGTGCCTCCTTGTCACACCGGGCGTGTTTGCCCACTTTGTTGATTCCACCACATAATTTATTTACAGACTGTTCAGCACAGTAGCTGGGGCTTATGTTGCTTGTGCTAACCCCACCCACAGTGAATTTTGTTAGCTATCTAGCCCCACCATCGCCACGCGGTATCGTAGCATGGTACCGCGGTACTCACTGGCTCGTCCGAACTGTCCTCTGTTTCAGCATGACTTAGGACCATGATTTAAATATTTATTCATTGTTTTCCCGGTCCTGAAAAAAAAATTCTAGAAATATACGTGTAATTGCTCTGTGTGCGCCTTCTCTTGCTGGCGAACGTTCCGAGTTAAAAGCAGCTGCCAGTTCTCGTCAGCGGGAGGGTCTGTCCTTCACGCTGTCGAAGGTTACAGACGGAAAAGGCTGAGTGACTGTACGGGAGGCTGCCGGGTCGCCCTTGATCTCACCGGGCGGGGCTTCCCTGTAACCGGCTTGCCCCGGGTTCGAGCCCCTGTTCCCGTGGAGCCGAGGCAGGCCTCGGCGGAGCTCCAGCGCACCTTAAGCACCGTCGCTACCCCCTCCCACTCACACACACACCTAGCGCACTTCTGCTGCCATGATTATTAGACCCGGAGCGCTTCCACGGAGGGGAGGGGGTGGGTTTCTCTACTGTACGGCTTGACACACTGCCAGCTTTTTGGACACCCTCACCTGTGCCTGTTTGCTTTGGATAAGTGGGCAGCGCCAGGATTTGACATTCATCTGTCCTGGCTCCGTGCTAAAGCCTGTATTTTTTTTTTATTATTTCTTTATCGTCGCGTTATTTTCATACACACCTGTACAGTCCCCATCCTGATCCCGCCAAGACTGCCTGCGTGCGGGAGATATTTGTGTGCCCCCCCGCCCACCCCGGTTTTTGCTGTTGGGGTCCCAAACAGCATCTCATTCTCATTATGTCACCTCCAAGAAGAACAAGGGGAAGATTCGGCTTATGAAAGGCGTTAAATAATCCATCCTTAAAGAAAAACAGTTTGACATACTTAATATTTTATTGTGAATGAATTTGCAGCAAAGCAAAAGCAAAAATACGAAAGCAGCTTCGTATTTTAATCAGGCATTCAGTCTGGTTACCGTCTGACGGTGCATGTTGGGCCTGTTGCCCCATGAAAATGGACAAGCTCTTCCTGCTATCGGTTTTAGCGTGAGTCCTGCGCGGGCTGTGCTGTTTACACATTAATGGCACCGTTTTCATCTTCTGGATAGCACTGCGGATTAATGCTACCAGATTCACGGTGGGTGGAAAAACACCAGACCTTCTTTTGTTCTGCCCTTTTCGGATTTGTTTGCCAATATCTTATTCTGTTGTTTGAAAGATGAACGTGACGTGTTGCTTTTCCGTCTGCCTCATTTTCTTTCTGTTTGTACATCCTGCGTTACTACAGAGTCTGTCAGACGGCACTTGACTTCATAGATTACTCTTGTGTGTGGGAGTCTACAGAAGGATATTTGAAGTTGCCTCCTCAGATACAGCACGAGCCTCAAGGATCTTAGCTTCACGCCTTTCTGATATTCGTCTCCTGGAGGACACCGGTCTCCGTCCACCCTGAAGAGTCTACATGTTGATCAGAAGGTGCAAAATGGGGCCCGCGGCCTCACCTACCACCCGAACAAAGGCGGATCCGTCTGACCTTATTTCTGAAAGTGGGCCAGGAATGCAATGATCCTTTATAATGACGGCGGATGCTTGATCATCGCGCCCCCCACCCCCCACAGATAATGGGCCTGAATTGCAGGTGTTTCCTGGCTCGCGTTTCCACGGCGCGATTCTCCAAACTCCCGCCGACCGTGTGAATCGTTAAACGCGGTTTCTCACATCGGCGGTGCAAAAGCACGAGATTTCACGGCTGAATCTGAGACTTCTCATCTTTATTTTTTTTCCTCAGACTTGTCTGAGCATTATAAAGGATTTATCCAAAGTGGGAAATGGTGTTGATATACCTGTTAGCAATTTTTTTCTGAGTGGAGTTTTTTTTTAACACCGTGTACTAATATAGCAAAGGAAAATAATGCGGAACACAGCACCTTCTAAACTGAAGATGCACACCCTGTGCCGACTGATGCATTGTGGGTAACCACGGCTAAACACAAGATAGAGATCAGCATCAGCAATTCGTAGTGAAACACATACTAGGCGGAAGTGATTTTTAAAGGACCGCCGTCAGTCACTGTGGCGACAACACAAGCGGTTACAGGATCTTTCAAAGAAAGATGGGGCATGATTTGACACTTATGGGGGAGGGTTTTATACGTTGAGTCCAAATATAGATGGTATATGGTCCACCTAAGCTGATCTGTAATAATTCCAGCACCTCTGCTTAATTTTGGATGGTCTTTGGTTAGGATACGCACTTGCACTGTAGTCCCTCTTGCGCCGGAAAGTAGGTCAGGAGAAGGCTGGCATTTGTAGTTTAACAGCACCCACTAGTGGTTTCTCTTAATACAACCCCGTGAGCACAAACGGAAAGTCAGAGAAGAGGTCGACACACAGCTGATTTCGTCTGTCCATGGTTTATTCATTTATTATTATTAATGTGGCCAGAACATGACACCTTTCAGTCTGGATATCAAGATTTATTTTTTGTCTATTTACTCACTTGTTTGTTTGCTTGCTTGCATGTTTGTTTATTGCCAGTTCCGGAACCTCTTGGACATCTGTAATTTTGTAGCAGTAAACATACTGCTAGACTTCTAAGGTTGTAATTATTTTATGACATTTGAGAAAAAAGAAAAAAAAAAGCCCAGCTAGTAATGGCTATTGCATAACTTTTAATGTCTGTCATTTACAGGGCGTCTCTTGTTTTGAAACGGTGTTACAAACAAAAAGGGCGAAATAACAGATACAAATTATTGCATTCTGCAATATCTGCACATTGTATTAAAGACACCGATGGGGCGAGCGATTTCGGAATCGCGTGTATGAAGGTAATCTGCCCGCGCGATTGTTTTAACGTGCAATCAATGCCTTTCACTGACTGGAAGTGCTGATAAGTTTCTGGTTCCCTAATAGCTCGTGGGCAGACGGCTGGGCTCCTTTAGCCCTTAATGCGACTGTTACTTCCCAGCCATGCTAAGGGTGGGCACACCCACCGCAGAGATATGACATGTGGATGATGAAGATCTCGCTGGCCAGTCTATTATGATGCCTGTTGGGGATTGGGGATGGAAAGCGGAGGGGGGGGAGATGTGATTATAGGAGGGGACGTGGAAATTTTTTTGCTTGTGTTTATTGGTGGCTGACATTAGTGCCCTATCAGCACTGGCTTTGGGGGGAGGGGGGACGGGGACTCAGCTTAAATGTCACAGCGATAGTGACGCTGGGCTGTCAGAGACCATCAAGAGCGCCGTGATTGAGAGGCTGTGTTCTGAGGCGCGATTATCTCGCCTGGCCTGCAGGACTTTGGGATGCGCTTGGCGGCCGAGATTACAAGCTCATGGAGACTGTGTGGATTTGTAAATTGTCAAAGGAGAACCAGATTACAGCCGTATATCCTCTGCTTTTGCCCCATTTTGCTACGGTTCTTGTGCAGTTGCGCGATACTTGGAACAGAAAGGCACAGATGGAAATCCGTGTTCCTGACAGATCGGGGTCGTCCGAAGCTTGTCTGTCTCAGAGCTGAGTGAAACCACAGAGAGTGTCGTGTCATCGCCAAGGGTCCCCCAAAGTGCTCTAACCTCCTACGGAAGTTGCAGGGTTCAGCTCTTACACTTGGTCAAGAAGTACCTTGAACATTGCAAATCTGTAAAGAACAGTATCGTTTCTACCAACTTAACCAATTTACTGGGTAGATTACTAGTTCCATAAACCAAAATTGGTAGGGTTAAACCCTCAGGAGGAAGAGGGACAGTCATACATGTTTCTCATCCATGAGTCAATGCCATCACTCTGTCTACATGGACATATGTGTGAAGTGTTGTTCATGAGTGTTGCTAAGATAGAAGAGAGTGAACAGTTCCTCTAGATAAAAGGCTCGAGGTACAAAGTGTCCCTGAATTAACTGCCACTCTGTGTGATTCTCACGTTTCTGCGTCCAAACGCATGCCGTCTTAACACCCTGGGAACCGAAAGTACTTCGGTTTGGCGCTAGGTGACATTTAGCAAGTTTATTTCCACTGCACAAGACTGGCTGGTGTCCAGTCCCCTTCCATGCTGAACGTGATGACCGACAGGGACACGTTTTGCAAACGGCGCCCAGGGATGGCAGTCGTGTTGTTTGATGAACACGTACTCTCAAGGTTGCTGGTTCCGAGTCTCAGGAAGGTCCATGTGCTTGATGCTGAATGTGGATTATTCCGTTAAAATATGTAGCTGGGTAGATTATTGAGAATTGTGCGCGATAATAGTTATGGTCTAATAATCGATAACCTCCCTTCCATACACTTGATAATTATCTCAGTTAAGTGGGCAGGATGCTGCTTGTCATGAGATGGTGCTCCACGTTCTAACAGAGTCCTGAAAAGCAAATGACACGGATGAATTTTTCAGCGAATTTCCAGCGAGCTTTTCTAAACGGAGGCTTGTGTACAGACCCTTGGCAGCTGAAGCAGCTATTGTTCACAGCCCGCTAAGGAAGATAATGGCAGAGGCATCCAACTGCGACACAGATAATGAGCACGACCTTCAGATGTCAATAAGGTGTAGGATTTCGCTCATTGATCTTTTAAGTGCATATTAAAATTAAGTTAAAGTGGATCCAAAAACTAGCTCCTAGCCAAACGCAGAATGTCTTGTGCCCATTGTTATGTAAGCCTGTAATGTCACATGGGATTAAACCATGAACCTCACATATCTGTTTCATGTCCTCTGCACACAGAGTGTGCGGGAGTCACGATCCGGGGTCAAATCTGGGCCGCCAGTTCACTGTTCCCCACCTGCTTAAAGATCAGTAACCTTTTTGGCAAGGTAATAAATACCTGAAAAGGCTACAGAGGCAGACGTGGCACACGGCAGAGCTCTCAGGCCAGGGTCAAATCTGTTCTGATTACAGAACTGCCTGGTGGCTCCTTCTCTGCAGAGTGACACCCTGTACTCAGGGCAGGAAGCTGATTTAATCACCCGAGATTCACGTTAAGCTGCGCAGCTGCACAACTCTGTCACGCATTTATGTGCATTTTTTCCTATACAGCATGCAAACTTAATCCACTGGGAAAAGGGAAATGTGGGTCTAGTAAAAAAATTAGAATTTTTAAATCACAATAAACAGTGCATGGAGCCTTGAAAATCCTGGTTTTGCTTGTTTGCTACATAATGTAACCTCTGAGGTTTTTCTCGTTACGGTTCTCGGTTTGGACTCCCTGACTCATGCATGCTTAATCTCCAGTCAGTTTAACCAGAGAAGCTCTCAGTTGTCTCATGCTCAATACCTCAGGCATGGAAGAAAATCTGTTTATCATCCATATTTTCCAGAAAGGACTATTTATTTATCTGGTTGCTGCACAGTAATTCTGCAGCAGGCACTGCAAACACTGTAGGACCGATTTTTACTGACAACTGTAATTGCTTTGGTCAGGGGCCGCTACTTCGCCTTCCAGCATGGCTCAAGTGGCTGGCATTCTCAAAGTCGTTAAACTGCTAAACAAGCTAATTAGCTGGTGTGGCTTGAGTGGATGGGGAGCGTGCATTATCTGCCGTCGCCAGATTAGACACGTAATTTTCAGGCCTTCATAAGGTGGCAATCTGCCCAGTTATTTTTATTTTTTCTTAAAGAAAAGGGTGTGTTGTTGCAGAATATAAAGTCTGGTGTTTTAATGAAGTATAGCCTAGTGGTGATAAGAAGCAAAAAACAACAGACAAGAGTGAACTTTATTCATCTTATAAACTCACATGATATATACCATTTTGATGGAATGTTATACAGAATAATAAACTATGTTAAATTAAAAGGCACATGGAGGTTGCCTGTAAACTGTGTGTGTGTGTGTACGTGTGTGTGTGTGTGCATGTGTGTGTGTGGCTCAAATCTTCTTCCTTTGATGTGAAGGTTTCCTGCAGATACTCCACCTTCCTCCTGCAGCCTAAATGTGCCGATTAGCTGAACTGATGTGTGGATGGCTCTGTATCCTTGTGCATGACGGTGCGGGTGATCTCGTGCTGGCCTGGCTATCTATCCGCCGGCGCCCTGGACTCAGTGGGCGACCCTCCAGCCTGACCGTGACCCTCCAGTGACGAGTGCTTATGGAAGATAATGTGTGACCTGGCCAAGTGCTTATTTGCTGGATGGAAATGAAATCATGTGTAAATGGCTGTCATTAGGGGAAAGTGTATGAAGTGGCTCCGATCCTCTGGAGGTTCTGCTTCTTCCCGGTGTCAATAATGCCGCGGATTGTGAGGGAAACGCGTCCTGCTGATTGCGTTTGCCGTCGACGCGTGAAGCACAGCTCTTCCTGTCTCCGATTTGCTTGCGACAGTCCATTAAATCTTGCAGACACCCAATCAATTAAAGGCATTCAATTAAAGTGGGTGCCAGGGAAAAATCAACAGTACCTCTGCACAATGGTGCAAAAGCCCCAGCGATTAACCGGGCTGACGCAGGCTCTAATAAGGTGGCTGTGTTTACGGACTTGGCTCCGTCACGTCCCCCCAACATGTTGCACGTTGATTTGAGTACAGTTAGTACTTCCAAGAAACTTCCGGCATAGTTTCACTCTTTGAAATCAGTCTAGCGGTTAAACACGCAGTAAATACGCTTAAATGCGAATGCTAAGCAGAAACATTATGTGCTGCCATCTGATGTGTTTATTAATCTCTTCTGTACATGAGCCCAGAGAACATTTCATGAGCTACTGAAGTAAAATTGCAGATAATTGTCAAAGAGCAATGTGTAATTTTCCCTTTCTTCTCTTCTCCACTTCTCCGTTTCATTCTTCTTCATCTTCTTCTTCTGCTTTCTTTTCTTTTCTTTTCTTTTCTCTTCTGATCCAGGGAGTCCGGAGGAGTTTTACTCTTTCATTCTTCCAGTCTGGACGAGCCACTTAGACCATTCCCCTGTCACTGGTAAGATGATGGTCGTGACAGTACTGCTGACTTTCTTAGACCTTATGCTTTTGTACAGGATACAGAAATGATGTTAAGATGTGAACAAGATGTATGGCAATTGAATGGTGGTTTTAATATCCTATAATACAGACTTTTCCCTTACAACCTATGCAACTTAAGGACTCACACATAGGACCAAGATTTTTTGTAAAGAATAATAAGTACACATATGTATAAAGTCATTATCTACAAGCGACCATTTCAGCCTGCGACCCCTCTGCTAGAAGAGAGCCCGGTCGTACATCAGGAATAGTCTGTAATTATACTTAATTTTTTAATCACCCTAAACAGCAGTCATTCATAACTCATACTTCACTGTTAGTATCTCTGAGAGCATTTGATATGACTTTTAGTTTATTTAAAATAAAATCATTTCTTTCTAGCAAAATCTGTGCAGTTTACTGTCTATCTGCAGTAAACTGTCCAGTCAGCACTTTTCTTTGGCTCTTGAACCCGACACCCTGGTAGCTGTATGGGGTGGGGGGGGAGGGGACTTCAGAGATCAATATCAGGATGGAAAGCCTCTTGAGATAGGAGCGGGCTCCACTGTAATTGGGATGCCGGATGGCCCAATAGCTCGACTCTCGACGGAGCGTAGGGTCGATACTGTTAAGTATATACCCTCTATCCGGGACTTATCGGGTTACCCAAAGTTTAAGGTTATTTCAGTCCTATATGTTACTTGGTACTTGTCTGGCATTTCAGAACTTCTTATTTCATAGCTTGACACAAGAAGATCCAAGCAAGCTTGGGCTGCAAGGCGACTGGTCCTCCGATGTCACCTGACCATCAGGCCACATTGAAGGATATACTGTAGCTGTCTATGCGTTTTTCTCATTATATGTCCAGCGATACACACACACACAAAGGTTTGCAATTATTTCTTTGTGGGGACTCTCCATTCATGGGGAAAAACTCTAATACCAACATGACGACCTTAACCCCTACCCAGCCCTAACCTTAACCATAAGGAACCAAACAAAATATGAACCATTTAGTTTTTTTGTTTGCAGTCACAAATCTTTATAAAAAACCAAAAAGACCAAAAAAAGTGCTGCCCACAAAGTCAAAATAACAGGTTTTTATCACATTGTAGGGACATTTGGTCCCCATTATGTAATGTGTATCTGACCCACACACACACATCTGTGTATATATAGGTGCATCATGAAATAGAGCTTCTGTAAATCATGTGTTACGTGACTGCAAGCCCTGTGATTACATTCAGGGGACTGGGCGAGTTATTGATCAAAACCAGCGCAGACATCCCAGGCTGCAATCCATAAACGTGAGGTGTCAGGGCTGAAGATGTAGGGCGTCCTTCATCTGCAAAATAACATGACGTAGGCGTTATTTATCCCCGTCTAGCTGATTTATTTAAAGTATCCATTAAGTGACAGGCTGTACGGTTTGAAAGACAGCAGAGTTATGTGCTCTGCGACCGCCTTTCTCTGCGGACATCCGGTCGGCCAACATCGTCTGCTTTTGGGTAATTTCTGATGAAAGACCTTTCATTTGGCTTTAGATGTTTATGAAAAACGGGGGCAGGAGAACACAATAAAATGGGCAGGAACATGTTTGATAATTACACCAAGAAGCCCACGGTGACAGCATGTAGGATCTTGATTTCAGGTGTAAAGTAGTTATTAATATGTGTTTAAACTTGTTTATCCAAAACCCGAAATGTGCTGCTTGTGGTTAGTCGTTGAGCAGAGTTTAACAAAACTTTATTTAGTGTTGCATATTGTGTGCTGCATTTCTGTTTCTTAATATATAATGAAATGAATGAAATGAAATGATGAAATGAAATGATGAAATGAAATG
>JAODLD010000056.1:3210626-3226235 GCA_026781065.1 Mormyrops boulengeri | reverse complement strand
TGTGCTGCATTTCTGTTTCTTAATATATAATGAAATGAATGAAATGAAATGATGAAATGAAATGATGAAATGAAATGATGAAATGGCACTTTATTCACCCATTGTACAAGTTCGAGTACAGGTAGTTAACACTGAAATGCTAAAACTGATACTGATTGTATTATTACGCATCTATAAATATTTATAATTTTACATATATATCATTATTTTAAAGTGAGATTTCAGACAACTTCTTCCAACCTCTATTCAAATGAGTCTCTAATGGTAAAATTGCTTAATAAGCGGCGTGTTGTGCGCTTGCTTGAAAGGACTCACATTGCCGAGGTGATTTAAATTCAGGCCATATCCACAGCGTGCGAGAGAGCCCGGCAACACAAGTGCTGCATTATGAGGCTCAGAAATAATTGTGAGGTCGTCGTGAAAGTCTTGAATGGGTCGTTTTAGTCCCGCCGTATATAAATTGGCGCGCGGTGCCTTCCGTGCCAAATTAAGCTCCGCTCGCATAATTGACTTTGCTGAGTGAAGAGGAGTGCTAAATGCTAATGTAAATGCAGTTTAGGTGTCTGCTTAATGAGGAAGTTCAGCCTGAGCTGTGTCTGCTGGCCACTTCTAAGACTTATAGCAGAAAACTCTAGCCGACTAATTTTGCAGAATCAAACGGCATCCGCCCAGTATTTGCGGTAAGTCTCCCCCCTTAATGATCCCATCCGGAACAGCTCCGGCCATTTGTCCGGGTGCCCGGTGTCTCTGAGAATCCCCGACCGCTGTCTCTGAGCAGCCGTTAACTAGGCAGGGCTGCTGTTGCTTGCAGAGGTCAGCGTGGGACAGGAAGTGAGGCGACGTTAACGAGGGCACCGTTCAGGGGTCATGCTGAGAGGGCGGCCTAGACAGAGGGGGCAGGGTAAACAAATTATCATAACGTGTCCCTGTGGCACATGCAGTTTGAATCACGCTGCTGGCTACGGCAAAAATAAAAAATAAATAAATAAAGATCCAGAAATCATTTCCATTAATCACACACAGTTCTGTTATAACAACCTCCGTGGACCTCCTGTAGAAGGTAAGGCGAAGGTGTTTGAAAGTGCTTACAGTCGGTTTTCTCTGGGTTAAACTCATTTTTTGTGAAATAACCGAGATTGGATCTTTTGTTTGTTTTCCAGGTTAGCGATGCGCTAGATTTGTGGCTCAGCCGCGACAGACGAGAGCACCTGGCAGGTAGACTGATGGCACCTGCGTGAACTTGGGAGGAAACGGTGAGTTAACTTCAGCTCCTCACGGTTCCTTTTCTTAGTCAGAGCGTGAATCCGCCCTGCAAGCTAATTAAAAATACAACAGTGAGCTCATAAGTGCCGAGCTCTGTCTTCCTGACACGGTTTTTATATTCAAAGTGACAGGTGAACACACTTCTGCCTAAAAAAATCCTAAAAGCGTTGTTTGCGAAGGCTTCCTGAATAAATAATCAAACGCCTATCTAAAGACATTTACATGGCACGGGATTTCACGGTTGTTTAAAATTTCATGACTAAACGGGAGGCTGGCCGTATTTATAAATGAAACGTAATTAATAATGGAAAGCCTCTCTGGGTGATGTTATTACCGGGGCAAAATGGCCCCTCAGCTTCCATACTCATGTGCCGGACCACAGCCCCGAATAACATCACCCTGCGAGGGAGGTCTCGCCTACCAGAGAAGATAATGGCCTACCTTTAGGCAACCTTCAGGCTAACCATGAGAGATTACAATGCTGTCCTCCTGATCATTCTTCTCAGAAGTAAGAACTGGTGAAACGAGTCTCTGAGATGGCTGATCTTTCCCAGTTCGTTCGTGTCGGTTCACGTGTGGTTATTTCCGGGTATATCCTCTACCTCCGGCTGAATGTCATACCATTATTTCATGAGCGTTAGACACCAGAAACGTTATGATTCAACCCAGATTTCATTAGATTATAATGATTATATTTCTGTTGCGTTTTTTTCTTATTGTCGTCATCGTTTTTGTAATAACTGAAGCTTCTTTAATTTATGTTCTGTGTCCTTTTTGCCAGTTTCACACACTTTTCAGTATATTATTGTGACATTTTCCCATATTTAATACAGATATCCATAAACTTGCATTCTATTTAGTAGTCTGATTGCACTTGTGTCCGAGGTCTATAGTAAATATTATACACTGATTGAAAGATGCCTGAAAGCGGAAGTAGTTGGACATTATTAGTGGGTGTATATTGCAGTATATTATGTGGGCATCTCAGTACCGTATTTACCCTCTTGCCTCTCCCCTATAACTATCGAGAGACCCCCAAATTGACTTTCTTCTGGTGGTCCCGGTCCCAAACGCGGACGAATGTTGGTGGACAGCCGCACTTATGTTTGTCGTACGTGTGTATGAAGTGGCTCTGTGGGCAGCAGTATGTGCTACAACTCCAGGGCTGGGGGGCGGGTTTCTCCTGCAAAGGCAGGCAGCTAGGTTAATTGGCAGCTCTAAATGACTCAAGGTATGACCGTCCCCTGCGATGGAGCCCCGGAGCCTCCGGGATGTCCCTCGCCTTGCGCCCTGTGTTTCCTGGGACACACTCTGGGCCCCTACTGACCCCAACCTGGATAAGTGGCTGGAAGATGGATGGTTTACTTGCATTTAACACCATTTCTCTTATCTTTTTCACGATAACCGAAGTGAAAGTATTTGACTGCATTCCATTTACCCTGGAGCTGGGAATGACATCACACCCTAGTTAACCACGTCCCAGTACAGCAAGTCGGAAAGCCATTTATCAGTATCAGAGACCTGTTTCAAAAAGCAAGATTTCTTGCTTAGCCAGATAACTTGTCAGATTTAATTTACCCCAGTTTAAATGGATTTTATCTTTGTCCACTTACATGTAGCCCAGGCTACCTTTAAATCCGACAAGTTATCTGGCTAAGTCAAGAAATCCTGCTTAATGAAACGGGCTAAAGAACTATTTGTTGCATATGTGAATATAGAGATTTAAATATGTAAATCCACTCAAATCCAGGACAGCTATTACTTGCATCTTCAAGCCTTGCATAAGGCTGTTTGATATCATTTCATTTTTGTTGTGCGATTCTATGCATTTTAAGTTGCTTTCTGAAATCACATATCACACTCACTGCATGGGAATCTCTCCAGTCAGGATCCCATTAACATTTAACATTTAAATTAAAATTAAAGTTTAGCATTTCAGTACCTAAATGGAGGAGAAGAGCTCATGAAAAGTTAAAAATCTGATTTTGCCGGTCCTGGGAATCAGTAGGATCTTTAATAACCATGGGAGGCCACGTGTGTAGCCATGACAGTAAACAAACATGTATTTTCTACTTGAAACCATCCGGCAGGTACCAGTGCACAGCTCACATTGATTTGCCTGTAGCAGGGAAGTTTTTTATATTTTTTTGCGAAAATACTTTTCATTTCATGCATGAAGAACCAGTGTTCGGAGAGGTACTTGAAGATCCAAGGAGGTTCTTGCATGGCCACTTGCTGCCACGTCAGTGACATGGGAGGGGGCTTCTGGGTCTTTCCTAAGAATTTGACGTTAAAACGTTCTGACTGCTAATTTTCCGTCTCATACTGTTATTTCTTGATTTTTATCTCGTCGCATCACTTGAGTCAAATGAGAACAGAATGAATAAACACAAAGGTGTCGAGAAGCAGTGCGTTTTGCAAACGCTGATTTTGTCGCCTTAATTCCACCGCTGAACGCCTCCTGCGTCTCGGCCATTAGAGGATTACCCTTCCGAGGAAAATGGACCCCGAGCAGAGTAATGAGAGTGCGTTCCTGACAATCTCACCGTCTTGTGTGATTTATAAGAAGTGAGCTGGGGCGAGCCGCGTCGGACGCCATCACGCGGTGACAGACCTTCTGGGCGCAAAGTGGCGTCCGGTTGAAACTTGAATCATCCTGAATCGAGGAGTGATGCTGGCTGGTTCACCAGCAGGTCACACTGCATTTGCTGAGATTTTCCTTTCTGACATACAAACTTCTAATGAGTAGTAGGACTACGATACAGTACCTTGAAAAAGTATTCATACCCCTTGAACTTTTTCCACATTTTGTCACGTTACAACCACAAATTTAAATTTTATTTAATTGGAATTTTATGCGATATACCAACACAAAGTAGCGCACAATTGTGATATGGAAAGAACATGATTTTCAAAATGTTTCACAAATAAAGATCTGAAAAGTGTGGCGTGCATTTGTGTTCAGCCCCCTGTACTCTGATACCCCTAAATAAAATCCAGTGCAACCAATTACCTTCAGAAGTCACCATTAGTAAATAAAGTGCTCCTGACTGTAATTCTGTGTAATTCTCAGTGTAAATACAGCTCTTCTGTGAAGGCCTCAGAGGTTTGTTAGATAATAATAGTGAACAAACAGCATCATGAAGGCCAAGGAACACACCAGACAGGTCAGGGATAAAGTTGTGGAGAAGTTTAAAGCAGGGTTAGGCAAATCTCCCAAGACATGGCCGTCCACCTAAACTGACAGCCCAGGCAAGGAGAGCATTAATCGGAGAAGCAGCCAAGAGACCCAGGCTCACTCTGGAGGAGCTGCAGAGATCCACAGCTCAGGTGGGAGTATCTGTCCACAGGACAACTATTAATCGTGTACTCCACAAATCTGGCCTTTATGGAAGAGTGGCAAGAAGAAAGCTATTGATGATAGAAAGCCATAGGACGTCCTGTTTGTAGTTTGTCCTAAGCCATGTAGGGGACAGAGCAAACGTGGAAGAAGGAGCTCTGGTCAGATGAGACCAGAGTTGAACTTTTTGGCCTAAATGCAAAACGCTATGTGTGGAGAACTAACACTGCTCATCACCCTGAAGACACCATCCCCACTGTGAAAGATGGTGGTGGCAGCATCAAACTGTGGGGATGCTTCTCTTCAGCAGATACAGGGAAGCTGGTCAGAGTTGATGGGAAGATGGATGGAGCTAAATGCAGAGCAATTCTGGAAGAAAACCTGTTGGAGGCTGCAAAAGACCTGAGACTGGGGAGGAGGTTCACCTTCCAGCAGGACAACGGTCCTTAACATGCAGCCATAGCTACAATGGAATGGTTTAGAACAAAGTATATTCACGTGTTAGAATGGTCCAGTCAAAGTCCAGTCCTAAATCCCATTGAGAATCTATGGTAAGACTATGCTGTTCACAGACACTCTCCAACCAGTCTGTCTCAGCTTCAGCTGTTTTCCAAAGAAGAATGGGCAAAAATTGCGGTCAAAGATGTGCAAAGCTGGTAGAGACGTACACCAAAAGACTTGCAGCTGTAATTGCAGCGAAACGTGGTTCTACTAAGTATTGACTCACGGTGGGGGGTGAATACAAATGCACGCCACACTTTTCAGATTTTTATTTGTAAAAAAGAAATTGAAAATCATGTATCGTTTTCTCTCCACTTCACAATTATGGGCTTCTTTGTGTTGGTCTATTGCGTAAAACCCCAATAAAACACATTGTGGTTGTAACGTGACAAAATGTGGAAAAGTCCGAGGGGTATGAATACTTTTTCAAAACACTGCAACACAAGCTATAACTGGATCTGCTTCGTAGTCCATGGTGCTTCTACTCAGCATGCAGTACCAGTCAGAAGTCTGGATACACCTATCTATTGTCTTTCAACAAGACAGTATGTTCTTGTGAGGAAGGGACCTGGCCCCCACACTCCCCCAACCTAAAACCCATACAGCTGGGTTGGGATGAGTTGGATAAAAGAATATGAGCAAGGTAGCCAACCGATGCTTTCATCAAAGCAAAAGGGGGCTGTTTTGCGGAATCCAATATTTAAGAAAATTTGAGATGTTGAACACTTGTTGGTTGTTGCAATATTTGCTATGTATTACTTCATTGTCTCATGGCCTTTTTCTGTAAGGTGAGTAACATAGCTAAAATTGAGACATATGCATTAAATCAGGTGTGGTCGGACATTTTACTGGCATTGTATGTGTCGATGCCCAATGACGGACTGGCATCCCATACAGGGAGGGTGCTATGCCCTCTGCTGGCTGGTAGTGCCCCCCCCCATTAACCAGGATAAGCATTTATGTTAGATGTTATGGTAGATGGCTCTGCCCAGTTTCGTAGCGGTAAAGTTCAGTTTAACATTTCTGAGACACATTTTGTCAGAGTCAGGATGTGTCTCTCCTTAGCTATGAAGATGTTTAAAGCTAGGTTTTCTTCAAATGTGCTTGACAAACTTAAAATGGCATTTCTGAACCAACGTGACCCTAGTGTGTGACCGATTCAACTAAAAGCTTCTGGTCTTTTCTAGAAGCGCCCCGAGGGACTGAAAATGATGTTCAGGAAAGAAAAGTCAAACGAAAAATACATCTGTTTCGTTGGCCCCGAAGTTGTAAAGCACATAAAAATGCATTATTAAACATGTGACAAGAAACGCGGTACGTGGTGTTGCTGCGTGGAATCCTGCAGAAATACCTTACTGGTGCCTTAAATTCTGCCATGACCTCACAGAGGAAACAAAAAAGATTATAAATTTATGGTGTCTGGCAGTATGTGGGTAGATATATAAAATACTTGCACTTTAATAAACGGAAATTTGCTTTATGTAATATTAATTTTGCCTTTTTACCTTTAAAACTGGATTTTTTAATGCCTCCGTTGCCACTGTGTGTCACACATTATTCTTATTTAGGCTACAAATCGGTTTCTCCTGCATATTTTATACCATTTTAAGGTAAACTTAAAATAGTTTTCCTGTTATACTAGTGCATGGCTATGCCCATTGTGTCAGTGAATCATTTCTCTCATTTCAGGATAAGTAAATCTTAAGAAGGAATAGTTTGTGTTTGTAAGTTGATATTTTAATTTAATTTTCTGATGTTTATTTGTTGATGGTGTGAAAGTGTTGGTAACACTTTACTTGATGGGGCACAAATACTTAGTAATAACAAATAAGTTGTTATTCATTACTCGTTCCTTCAGTAGTTCCTTAATTCCTTCGGTAGTGTCACAAGTAACAAGTATAGTAACTGCTTGATATAAAACATGCATCATGATTCATTAATGATGAATTAACCTGAGATCAGTATGTAACTAAGACTTAGTTTGTGGTTAATTAATACATAAGTAATAGTGTAATATTATTTGTGCCCTGTCAAGTGTTACCAAAGTGTCTATAGCAGGGAAATTATTGTAAGGTTGTATATAACGTAGTAGTTAAACCGGACTTGTCAGCTGTGTGACACAGCCAGGCTGAAATGCAGTGCCACAGGGCCTCTGGTGACCAATTGTACCTATTAGGTCCCTATTTTAAAATTTTGCGGTTTCACGTGGGAGCATTTTTTTATACATTTACTTTCTTCCTGTTCAGACAATCTACCTATTAGATGGATTCATAAGACCCTTATGCTAATGGTACATTTACTGAAGTTCCCCTGAACACGCAGTCCTGCCAGATATTTGCTGACGGCGCAGAAAGAAGAAGCGGCGAAATGAAAATGGCGGGGTGATGTGGTAGAATATCCCTCGGCAAACAAAGCGTCCGGACAGTGGCTGTGAATTGGGCCTTCCTTCAAGCCCTCTGAAGTGTTGCCCTCAAACCGTCAGCAAACCAGTTTATTAACTTCCCCTGGTCTGTGTTTATTTCGGCTGTTTGTGCTTTTGGCTGGATAAGCAGAAACATAATGGAGAGGCATGATCATAATAAAAAACAGGACTTAATTCTGGGCCTGGAGTGCAGGGCATGTTGCGTGATTGGTTGGAGGAGGGGCATGTATGAATCTGTCTTTCTGCTTCAACTGAAGTTGAGACATCCCAGTTTGTTTGAAATTGTAGTTTGTCAAGAGATCGCTTCACAGGCTCACGCATCCCACCTCTCCTGAGTGTCCGGGGAGTCTCCCGGAAATCGACAGCAGCCATGTGCTATGATGTGTGATGTCCCAGAAATCTGTCATTCTGCTGCTTCCGCTCCTTAAAATCAATATGCCTAAGGTTGGATGTCTGCTCGCTGAGTGTTACGCGCATGTGATTTTAATGGCAAAATGAGACCGGTAACTGGTAGGCCATTCACTGATGGCCATTCAGTGATAACAGTTCAGTGATGACCATTTATTGATGACCGTTCAGTGATGACCATTCAGTGATGACCATTCAGTGATGACCATTCAGTGCTGAATATTCAGTGATAACCGTTCAGTTCTGAATATTCAGTGATGACCATTCAGTGATGACTGTTCAGTGTTGACCGTTCAGTGATGACCATTCAGTGCTGAATATTCAGTGATGACCGTTCAGTTCTGAATATTCAGTGATGACCATTCAGTGATGACCGTTCAGTGATGACCATTCAGTGATGACCATTCAGTGATGACCATTCAGTGAGGACCATTCAGTGAGGACCATTCAGTGCTGAATATTCAGTGATGACCGTTCAGTTCTGAATATTCAGTGATGACCATTCAGTGATGACTATTCAGTGATGACCGTTCAGTGATGACTGTTCAGTGATGACCATTCAGTGCTGAATATTCAGTGATGACCGTTCAGTGATAACAGTTCAGTGATGACCATTTATTGATGACCGTTCAGTGATGACCATTCAGTGATGACTATTCAGTGATGACCGTTCAGTGATGACCATTCAGTGCTGAATATTCAGTGATAACCGTTTAGTTCTGAATATTCAGTGATGACCATTCAGTGATGACTGTTCAGTGATGACCATTCAGTGAGGACCGTTCAGTGCTGAATATTCAGTGATGACCGTTCAGTTCTGAATATTCAGTGATGACCGTTCAGTGATGACCTTTCAGTGATGACCATTCAGTGATGACCATTCAGTGATGACTATTCAGTGATGACCGTTCAGTGATGACCATTCAGTGCTGAATATTCAGTGATAACCGTTTAGTTCTGAATATTCAGTGATGACCATTCAGTGATGACTGTTCAGTGATGACCATTCAGTGAGGACCGTTCAGTGCTGAATATTCAGTGATGACCGTTCAGTTCTGAATATTCAGTGATGACCGTTCAGTGATGACCTTTCAGTGATGACCATTCAGTGATGACCGTTCAGTGATGACCGTTCACTGCTGAATATTCAGTGATGACCGTTCAGTTCTGAATATTCAGTGATGACCGTTTAGTGGTGACCGTTCAGTGCTGAATATTCAATGATGACCGTTCCGTGATGATCGTTCAGTCACATGCAGCTGGCATCGTGCAGGTGAGCCCAGGGAATGTTACTTAGTCAAGGATTCTGCTTGAAACAACTCAAGGGGATACAAACTGTGTTTTCTTGAGGGAAGAGCTGCTGAGAGACGGAGATATATAAGGTAATTATGGCGGCTGACTGTCCAAGGAGGAGCTGCTGTCTGCACTAAGCACTTTCTCCACGGAAGCTACAGAACTTTGTCGGAGAAACTTCAGGCACTTGAGGTGAACTGGTAAAAATCCCAGTGTGTTCTCATGTCTCCTGTGTCTGACTCATGCTTCCTCGGAGTATTATGGTGAGAAAGCCCTCCTGGCAATAATAATGGCACGAATGGACTCTCTCTGTCCATGTGTCAGCTCTGGGTTGCTACAGCAGCACTGCGCCATGAGTGCCGCAGGACCCGCGCGTACCATCGGAGTTATTTTTGGATCTTGTGCAACGCGTCACACTTTATTTCGCGGGCCGCTTTGTCCCTTCTGCTCAAGATGCTTTGTCTGTGTAATAACATGTAACAAATTAAGAGTTCAGAGTTCAAGAGTTTAAGAGTTTATTCGTCGCGCAGATACAGTGTGCAGTGAAATGAAAAGCTGGGCTGTGCTAGTAAGACTGTGCAAAACAAAGCAACACACAATAGAGTAAAATAATAAATTAGCGTAAGAGATAATAGAATTAACTGAAATATAATATAAAGTGACTTAAATATAAAGTGACTGTGTAGTGAGTTACAGAGGGTGTACATGAGTTTAACGTTTGGATGTTTTGTTGACATGACAGATTAGGGCTGAAATGTAACGATTCTCAAAAAGTTAGAACACTGGGGGGTGCCTCAATTTATGTGAATATTCAAAAAAAATTGACGTACAAAATCATAACTAAAAATTGTTGTACACTTCTTATTCCGACATCGCGCTAATATGGTAATATCTAGGCCACATTAAAAGTCTATCCTGAGTGACCAACATCTCATCTATAGGTACCAATTCATTCTGTCCATTTTTGAGCTGGATAGTAAAGAAACTTAAAAATTATTTTTAAAAGCATTAAGAGAAAACAAATGTCCAGTTACGTCTATGCTACGGCTTGATTGTTGTCGGCTAATACTAGTTTAGATGGAAATATTTATTAACCAAAATATTTTATTTTTCCTTTAGAAATGAAAGGAATGAAAACAAGCCATTAAAAAGGTAATTTTTTAGGTTAGAAATGCAACCCCAAATCAGAGAAAGTTGGGACGGTATGTTAAATTAAAATCAAACTGAAAACAGTACTTTGTTAAATTATCTTTGACCTGTATTACATTGAAAACAATACAACAACACATTATTTAATGTGTTCCTCATGAATTTTATTGTTTTTCTCAAAATAAACACGGATTCCAATTTTGGTTCTTGCAACACATCATTAAATAATGATGTGATTTGAAACAGGTGATGTCAACCGGTGATTGTAATTATGATTTGGTACAAAAACAGCTTCCAAGAAAGGTCTAGTCCTTTAGGAGCAAAGATGGGCCGAGGATCGCCAGTTTGCCAACAAATACGTGAGAAAATCATTGAAATGTTTAAAAACAATGTTCCTCAAGGAAAGATAGGAAGAGATTTGGATATTTCACCTTCAACAGTGCATAACATAATTAAAAGATTCAAGGAATCTGGAGGAATTTCAGTGCGTAAAGGACAAGGGCGCAAGCCTAAGCTGAACAACTGTGATCCCCGATCCCTCAGGCGGCACTGCATCGAGAATCGTCATTCATCTATAAGCGATATGACCACATGGGCCCAGGACTACTTTGGCAAACCTTTGTGAAGTACCACAAATACGTAGTTACATCCACAAATGCCAGTTAAAACTGTACTGTGTCAAAAGGAAGCCCTATGTTAACAGTGTCCAGAAGCGCCGTCGACTTCTCTGGGCTCGGAGGCATCTGGGATGGACCATCACACAGTGGAAACGTGTACTGTGGTCAGATGAATCAGTATTTCAGGTATTTTTTGGGAGAAATGGATGCCGTGTGCTACGGACCAAAGAAGAAAAGGATCATCCAGACTGTTACCAGCATCAAGTCCAAAAGCCAGGGTCTGTCATGGTACGGGGTTGTCGGTGCCCTTGGCAAAGGTAACTTGCACTTCTGAGATGCCACCATTAATGCTGAAAAGTACATGGAGATTTTGAAGCACAATATGCTGCCTTCAAGAAGACATTTTTTCCAGGGATGCCCATGCTTATTTCAACAAGACAACGCAAAACCACATTCTGCACACATTACAAAGTCCTGGCTGTGAAGGAAGAGGGTACGGGTACATGACTGGCCTGCCTGCAGTGCCGACCTGTCTCCAACAGAGAATGTGTGGCGCATCTTGAAGCGCAAAATGCGACAACGAAGACCCCGTACTGTTGCCCACCTTAAGACTTGTTTGCAGGAAGAATGGGACAAAATTACACCCGAAACACTTGGTGTCTTCAGTCCCTAAACATCTTACGTGTTGTGAAAAGGAATGGCGACATTGCAAAGTGGTAAATGCTTTACTGCCCCAACTTTTTTTTAAATGTGTTCCAAGAACCAAAATTGGAATCCGTGTTTATTTTGAGGAAAACAATAAAATTGATGAGGAACACATTAAATAATGTGCTGTTGTATTGTTTTCAATGTAATACAGGTCAAAGATAATTTAACAAAGTACTGTTTTCAGTTTGATTTTAATTTACCATACCGTCCCAACTTTTTCTAATTTGGGGTTGTAGTATTGGAAGATTTAAGTTCTACATAAATATTCATTCTCTAGGTGATGCTAGACGGCTTGTGGGCGTTAACAGGAGGGTTTTTCATAAGCCACGCCTCCTGGTCATGCCTCGTTCTCAAGGATTCTGTAATCAATGGCCCTGCTTTACGTTAGTTCCTGAAATAGTGTCCGATGGGTTAAAATTCCTAATGGCTTGGTGTCTGGGCTATAGGTGAGAACCTAAAATCGACAATACATATCCAATAGAAATACTTAGCATCTGAAAATGTCGAATATATTGAAAATTTGAATTAGCTGGTGAAATGTTCTACAATGCAATTATGCAGTTAAATGCAGTTAAATCTTCAATCATTTATAAAATGGCTCTGCGTGGTGTTTCTTTGAAACCTTATGTTGGAAAAGGACTCGGGTAGTTCTGTATTATTTAAAATAAAAATCTGCTATAGAATGGACATTCACCATATACATTGCAGGTAGAGAAGATTACTCTCTATAAAATGAATCCGCATTATCATGTAGACATTCACTGATCATAATAATACTAATATTAAATTATAAGTAATCAGACTAAAAACAAGACTATCATTGTCACAAACACATTTTTGATTATTTGCAGAGGGAATATTTCAGTAAGCCATGTCATCACAGGGCTAACAAAACAAGGGCAAATTTAGACATTCTGCCTCACTGGTGTATCTATCTATCTATCTATCTATCTATCTATCTATCTAATGTGATCCTAAAACTTTTCAAAGCCTGTTTGATTATGCGAGAATATGGCAGAAAGCAGAATAGCTGCACTGCTAAAAGTCCAGTATTACATATTATATATTTGCGCACAAAGAGTATTTGCAGTTGTGTTTCGCCCTAAGCTTCACTGAATTATAGTATGGTTGAATGTGATTAACGTACTCTGCCCTCTGGTGGTCAGAAGAGGAAATTATTCAGAAACTGAATAAGGTCTTTTTTTTTTTTAGCTTTTTCATTTTAGTTTGACAGAATTTCTTCCTTGCACCTCCGGGGTTACGGGGTTCATGTCTGGATATGGAAGACGGATAGATGGACTTTTCATTTCCTGCTAAATGATTGCAAGTGCATTGTGCATCTCTTTGTTTAGATATGGTTCCTGCAGTAATGACACAAGCTTCAGCTTTTAAGGTAGTATTTTTAGATGCACATCCTTCTTTCTAATTGGACTGTACATGGCTGTACATTTTTTTGGTAGTTAAAGTAAATATGAAGCTGGAAATGGCTCTGGTTCTGTTTGACAGTTGAGTAAACCTGAAGCTGGAAATGGTTCTGGTTCTGGTTGGCAGTTGAGTAAGCCTGAAGCTGGAAATGGCTCTGGTTTTGGTTGGCAGGTAAGTAAACCTGAAGCTGGAAATGGCTCTGGTTCTGGTTGGTAGTTAAGTAAGCCTGAAGCTGGAAATGGCTCTGGTTCTGGTTGGTAGTTAAGTAAACCTGAAGCTGGAAATGGCTCTGGCTGAAGAAATAGTCAATGGCTAAATTAACTAAATGACACCACTCTTGGGATTTATTAATTGAACATTTGAGTTTATTTTATAAGTAATTAAGTAAGTAAGGATGTCATTACCAGAACCTTTGGGACAGTAAGGGGGCACGAAGTTATAGGGTGCCGCTACTACATGATTGCTCTGCATCTAAAGTGAACATCTGAGGTCTGTGAGGCCAGCTGTTTTTCTGCTGTAGTAACATGTCATTTCCACAAGATGGTGCTGTGCCTGCATGCAATTGGCTTTAAGGCCTCACTCTTTGCGAGGGAATGGGAAATACCTGCCCTTCCAACAGACTAGAAGATAGTATCTTTTTTCACATATAGGGGATTATTGGATTATTTGTAATATTACTTTGTGTATATCACTTTGTCTTTATGTAGCAAGTAAAAGTGGTTTCACTAGATAATTTATAGATATGGTTATGCCAAACGTAAGCTTAAGGAAAAAACAACAATAATAATATTGTGTGTATAAAATTGTGGAAATGCTGTATTTCCTCTGTAAACCAGCAGGTGGCAATGGTGTGCTGTGAACCCCACATGACAACATGACAATATAATATGAACCGTTACTGCCTTCAGTATGTACTCATGTTTTACTCAAAATCGACAGACTTATAAATGAAGAAACAAGTCAAGGTTTTCATATGTTACTGTAGTATAAAAACATTTATGTATTCTATTTACAACAGTAAAAATATTTTAAAAGCCATTTTTAACTTGATGTCAGTTTAACGTTCTGTTTGTCTCTGTTGTTGTGGCCTCCCTCAAGTAGAAACGCCTTAACATGGCTTTCCCTCCAAAACGTAAGCCTACTTTTTGAAAACGATTCATTTTCTTTGTGAATCTTAATGATTATTCTGAGGTTCGTAAGCAGTATGGAGAGATGCTTAGTTACACGATTCACATCATTGGTTATGTGCTTTCGCTTGAATTGCTCCTTATTGTGGAATGGAAGTCACTTCGACCCATTTGCTTCGTTGGGTTCCTGGTGAAATGGCCTCACTGCCTGCTTATTCTCTGGAGGGCTTGCGGGTCTCCACATCAGCTGGCAAACACGGTGAGATTGCAGTGCCGGGTCTGTCAGCCCCGACCTTGCTTTTTCACATAGGGTGGAGCACAGTGTATCGGCTGACAGAGAGTATGTGAGTGCCGGGATCTGGGCAGGCTCCAGCAAGATCACATAGATATCTGTGCGTCGCACTACCCCCCGCCTGGCTGGCGGATTGCCCGCGAGGAAAGACCGGCATGCCGCAAAAGACAGCCTTCCTCAGGTGGGGCGGGGCGGGGAGGTGCGTTGATGGAAACCCAGCTCCTACACCGTGCACTAGCCAGGAAGAGACGTGCCCACCCCCAAGGTGCTCTGACGTCGGCGCCATCGCTAGGAGGCAGGTTGCTCCGAGACAATCCGCCGGACACTGATGGAGCCCCTGTGTCTATCTCCACCGTGCCTGGAGTCTGCTATAGATTTTGAGCATCACAGCAAGATATGGTTATTTCGTGTGGAGGGGGGCTGGTCCCTCAGTGTTTACACAATGTTAAGAGCAGTACAAGCCATGCCTGGTATGTGAGCAGTCAGACAAAGGGCTCTTTGTATTTACTGTGCCCCGAGCAAATACTAATGGCATGAATGAGCGTAGAGGAAAAGAAAAGAACGTCCTTACAGCCAAGCGTATCTATGATACGTAGCATCTCCAGACTACTGCATCTAAGCTCAACGGGTCACAACAAACCCATGCTAAGTGGAGTTAGCTTACCGGAGCTGGGTGTAGTACAAAGATTCATTATTTATGTCACGTGGCATTTCTTAGCTTAGCAAGATTTAAGAGGTCATGGCTTCAGTTTTATCTTAAAAGGTCCTACCTATCTCGTGCTATTAGCATCAGGCTAAGGATGAATGATTTACTACTGTAGTAGATACCTTACTGTACCTAGAGCGTCGGTGGGCAGTGCTATCTGCAAAGGGCCTTTAGGTCAGCTGTTCGACTTTTCGATTTCAGGACTTTTCAGCCAATCAGTTCTCTTATAAGAAATCTAATTAGGGGTTTGCAGCAAAAACCCACATACACAATGGCGGGCCGGCGGCGGGGGGGGGGGGGGGGGGGGGTGGGGGGGGGGGGGGGGGGGGGGGGGGGGGGGGGGGGGGGGGGGGTGGTG
>JAODLD010000056.1:3198485-3210526 GCA_026781065.1 Mormyrops boulengeri | reverse complement strand
AATTTTCGTTTTCAGGAATTTTACGCCATTCAGTTCTATTTTAAGAAATCTAATTAGGTGTTTTCAGCAAACACCCACAACCACCAGCCCGCCCCCCCCCCCCAACCTAGAGTCTGTTGTTGACTTCCAAAGATCCAGTCAAGCAGCTACATACTTGTGTTTTGAAGCAAGTTACTTGGTCAGGTGGTAAGACACAAGGTCCCTGCTGGGAGGTGAACCCGCAACCTTTTGTTCAAGTCTTTACCCACTTTACTAACCTGCCTGGCTTCCATCAGAGATGCCGATGTCATTGAGACAGTCTGGCCCTCAGACTTCATGCTGCCTCTGGGGGTGGTATTCTTCTAATGGAGCCCCCAGACTGGCCCAGGAGGCAAGACAACAAACTCTGCCTGCACAGTTAATTATCTTTTATTAGAGTTCATCTACTTTACTTTACATATATCATTGGGGTACTCTGATTACCATGATTAGCAGTGGTACATATTTATGCAGACATCTCCCCTTAATCCTTAGATCTTCTTCGAGGGAGGTACAGGTAAAGGAGTCACTAGTAAATTTCCATTTAGTCTCTTGAATCTGATATTGAGGTCATCTTGTGTAAAAATCTTCAGTGAAATATGTTCTCCCCGGCACAACAGTGCTTTCATTGAGCAATACTCATCTGCAGCCTCTTAAAGATTATTCCATAAACAAATTAAATTACTATCGCAAAGCTTAATTAAAGTCATGGTATTATGTAATTGCCCACATTTCCCTTGTAACTCTTGTGTCGACAGGGTTAATGTTATTAATTAATGTTACCGTAGGTCTTCAGCAGCGTTCGCTTTAGCATATGTTGTGTTAGCATTTTTCCATGAAAATGAAACTCAACAGGCATGAGTCTGGCACCGGGGAGGGAAATTTTGGGTTAAAACCGTCTCTGATCATTACAATGAGATGAACCACTGTGGTCCGTTGGCAGGCTGGAGTCTTGCTAGCTTAATGCCTGTCATCACCTGCTAACGTGTGCTTAAAAGGGTCCATTAGGATCAGCAAACGTTCAGTACAAAAGCCGGCCCAGCTTACAGTGGAAAGAATAGCAAGACACACCTCAGTCCTTGGTCATTATATTCAGCGAAACATATTGAGTGATGATCTTGGGCATTTTGGTTCGCTTGTTTTCAGTGAGTACTATTCCTATTGACTTCAGTGTAGTGACAACCTATGCTATATCCATACAAAGTCCTAAGACTTTAGATTTGGATCAGAGGTTGTGCTAATAACTGTGATCATTCCCAGACCGGGAGGTGATAACTAAGGACTAAGAAAAAGAGTTTTATCGCAATTAAATGTTCTGAAACAGGTTGATGAGTTTATCAATAGCAGCACAGCCAAGATATGATTAAGTTTCTGACTGAGTGATTTTTTTTGTCATTATTGTTGTTTTGTATTTCATTCGCTCGCACGAATCACTTGAGGTCATTGTGATAGAATACATGCTTAATACATATTACGTAATGAACACCGTGCAATTATATGTATATTCTCACATGCTACATTTAAATGAATTCATTTATAAATCATTCTGTGTGGCGCAGTGTGGTGCCTCAGCAGGGATTTTGCAGTTTAGATAAACCAGGTCAGCGAATGGCCCATCGTATGTCTGCATTGTGATAAAATGCCATCTCATCCTCATATTCCTGCTAGAGGCTGCAGACTCACCACAACCCTTTGCCGGATAAGTGTTTATGGATAAAGGATGGATAGAATCTCTCCCTACTCTTGTACCATGGAGATGTTTCTACAGATTACAGATGTCTCTTCCAAATCTATGACTATATCTCATATCTTTATATTAGCTAGACCTCAAAGGTACCTTTAGCAAGTGTCCCTTCAAAATGGGAGTATTTAGTGTAGATATGGTCTGGAGTACTCCGGGCATGGAGACCCCCCCCCCTTTGAAATTTACCAACCTCCCCAATAAAATTATTTCTGGCTCTGGGAGTACACTGGGATGGTTCACAATGCGATGTTGCTGCCATTCGAACCATCAAACGCCCCAGTAGTCTCCCCTAATCCTTTAAAGCATATTTGACTAATTCGGTCCTCAGGGATCCACAGACAGTCCATGTTTTTGCTCCCTCCGAGTTCCCTGCTGGACAGTCCACATTTTTCCCTAACTGGGAGCTGAGAGGGAGCAGAAACATGGACCGTCTGTGGGTCCCCGAGGATCAGATTGAGCAACACTGCTCTAAAGGTATCAAATAATGCCGTAATGAAAATCAATGAATGTATTTAGTAATGCACTGGTGGCCTTTAATGGACAAAGTATTTATGAGTACAGATCTACTGAAATATAATGTGGCAGTTTAATTAATTACAAGTTCTAATTAGGGTTTTTAATTATACACTGATGGGATGGAAAAGAAAATGTTTTGTAGTCCTGGGTGAGGGGAATGCTTCATTTGCGTTTACCTTGACCCGCTGACCTTTAAGGAACTCATCCTGTCCGATAAGAATGCATACAACACTGACCCTTTTGTTATGTCACGTTTACAGTTATCGCTCTATTCCGCTTGGAGCGTGTCGGTCTTTTAGTGCTAATGACTTCAGAGGTAACCCGTAGTTCTGGTTTTGGTTAGTTGCCTACAGAGTCACTTGTTTATGCATTGGGCTGATGAATACCGCAGTTAATTTTCTTCTTGACCGCACACAATAAATAATCCTGAGGTATAACTCTTTCAGGCGCGCGTGAGGGCAGCTAAATATGCTTGATTGCTTCCTAAGGCTCCATATCGTGTAACGGAATATGGCCGCCGGTGGGAGAGAGCCGCGGCTCATAGGCGTCTCGTCACTTTCCCCCTCTAGTCATGTTCTTCCCGCTAGCTTGTTGTCCTGTATCCCTTATAACATGTTCATGACACGCTGTCTTTGTGGTAATGTCACAATCGCAAGCCAAGCGGCAAACGCATTACAGATTCTGCGCCACGTGCCTGTTGTACATTTCAATATGAAAAGCCATTAGGAATGACAGCACATATCAGACTCAGTGATAATAGGGCCGATTCACAAGATAATTCATTTCAATCTGAATTCAGTAGAGAAACCTGTCACGCTCTCAGTGTGGTTGTTATGCTTGCAGTCTCCAGTAGTGTTGTTAAATCCGAATGCTTTTTCCTTTTAGCTATTAAGATGACTTAAATAAATGAAATGTATCGTTATCATGATTGTTATTGTTGCTGTTGTCGCCTGAAAGGGTTTGTGAAAATGGTTTTAGGGCTCGCAAGAGGGAAACTGCACAAAATGGCAGATTCTTAAGAGGGAGGATTACAGCTCGTTGCACGTCTCTTCGGATAGTTTAAAGGAAAAGCCGAAAGGAGTTCGGTAGGTATGAAGAATGTTCGGTAGCTATGAGGAACGTTCGGTGGCGATGAAGAATGTGGTATCCTGAAGGATATATACCTAAAAAAAGGGCGTTGAGATGCTGGAGGTCTGAGTTGCGGTGATTGACGATAAAATACAAATGAGCTGTAAAGAGGATACCTTGCTGGGCTGGTGAATGGGAGTGGAGGATGTGGCGGACCAGTGGTACTCATTACCGCTGGAGGGGGCCTGCCACTCAGCGGGAGGCAAAACAGAGGGGGAATGACGGCATGCGGTGCGTAACGGTGCTCGGAGCGCTGGGTGAAACGTTCTCCCCCTCTCGTGTCTGTGACATGTCTGGAACGGAAATTCACGGTTTGTTAATATTCACGGTCTGTGTATGAAAGCGCTTGTGTCGGTTTTTCGCTGTCGAGCGTCGCCATTTTTATTAGCGACGCGGCTGTTTTTTTGGCCGTTTTTTTTTTTTTTAACTGTAGCGGCTTCGAGAAAATAATTAGGATCCTCTTATGTCGCAAATGAACACTTTGGTGCTTATGGTGCTCTATAAGTAATACCAGCTGCAGATGAATTGAGTAGCTAAATAATATAGAGCAGCATGTTGTGACTTTTAAGGACATTTTGTATGTAGCGATAGTAAATCTTTGATCACCGTCAGGAAGTACAGTAACCTTTAAAAAGTGCCAAGTTTATTTCAACAGTGTTCATAATCATCAGCGGATTAATTAATGTCATGAAAATGGCGGCACAGGGGCCTTGCTGGGCACTGTTGTTGTTTCTCACCCCGGGGCTTGCTGGCACCACCCCAGCTCTGTGTGTATGCCAGTTATTTGTGGCCTCCCTCTGTGTTTCTCTCCACATTCCAGCACATGGTTTAGGTGCACTGGTGATGAGCAGCCATCTTTAGTTTGGGAATGCCCTTTCACTGTGGTCCCTGCCTTATTAGGTGCACTGGTGATGAACAGCCATCTTTAGTTTGGGAACACCCTTTCACTGTGGTCCCTGCCTTAGTTCCTTTGCTTCACAATGACCATAGTAGGATCAGTGCCATTGGGTAACACGCTAACGCAATACGTATTACTTGATGCTGAAATTTATTTATCATTTATTTTGCTTTTATTCAAAGCGATATACATCCTTTGAGAAAGAAGGTCAGCCAGTCCGTGGAACGATTGGGGTTAAGGTCCTTGATGAAGGGCCCACTGGTGGCATCACTCTGCCAACCACAGGATTTGACCTAGCGACCTTCTGATCGCAAGCACAGCATCCTAACCCACATACACTGCCATTCCCATTGGACTGTGTGCAGGCTGACATATTTGCATTCTGGCCGATTTTATAACTGCCAGTCATTGTAAATAACAGCATCTGTAGAGTGACACATAGCAAAAGTGAGAACCATATGTGGCACACAGGGTGAGAAACGGTATGTTAAAGATGTAAACTTATAACCATCTGGTGGTTAGTTCCAATGCCAGGCTGCCCCCATGCTGTTGTACCTTTAAGTGGTATAATTACCTGTACCCTGAACTTCTCCAGTACAGCAGTGCATATATACCTTAGTCACTTCTATATTATATCTTAGTGGCTGCTCATGGGTCAATTGCCAAGACATTATTTTTGATACTTTATTGATCCCTGTGAGGAAATTCTCTTTACGCCTGAGATCTAGCTGGCTGTGAAGGGTGGCCACCCACGGCAGCCAGGGAGCTGCGGGTTAAGGGCTTCGCTCAAGGACCCGCAGATGTGCCAAGGCTGGGCTCAAACCAGCGACCTTCCGATCACAGCCACAGAGGCTAGTCGATCTAGTCGATTGTGAGACCTCTTCCCCCCGTTGAAGACTATTGCTTTATCTGGATATAAATTTTAATGGCAGCTATATTAGGCAAGGCTGCCTGCAGAATGAATAGAAACATAACGGACACAGTTCTGTTATTTACCAGCATAAAGCAGCATCGTGTAGTGTGTCACTGCTCATTTGGTACCCTGTATGATGCGAGTTTCCAGTGATAAAGAAGTATTTTGCCCTCTATGTACGGCCACCGTTACCCTGCTCTGTGTAATAGGCTGGACACATCGATTTTCCCCAGGATGTCTGAATTGATGCAGTGTGTCCGTGAGAACTTCGAGCAGGCTAAATGAGTCTGTCCGGCTTGTTTGTGCTGGTCCTACCTGATGGCTCTCTCCCTTTGGCGTCCCTCGGCACTGAATATTATAACTCGCCAGATGTTTGCTTGACCCACTATTTCATGATCCACTATAATTCACACTGAGAACTTGAGTAAGGTTCAAAATATTCAGCTGCCAAATTTAGCAATCAGAGTCAATATTTTGTGATTGGACAGTGCATTTGCTTATTGTGATAATGGAGAATTTATTATGTTAGAGGGGAATTCTATCACAGAATTATATTGACCATCACCTTGCAAATTCAACCCTATTCCAGGAAAAATGTGTTGACAAGGCCCATGAAAAGAGAACTGGGCCTTTATTTATATGACCAAATTCTCCTATTAAAATCATGAAGGCACAGATTTCTTATCATTCTGTTCAGAATAGAACTTATGCTCGGTTTGTCAATGTTTCTCAGCAGAGGTGGAAAGTTCAGGTCCAGGAAGTAATAATCCAGGCCAAAATTTTGTTTCAACCAACCAACTGAGCATAAAGAGTCCCAGTCAATGGTTGGTTGGTTGGTTGGTTGGTTGAAATAAAATCTTGGTCTGGAGTTTACTTTCTGGACCTGAACTTTCCACTTCTGTTTCTCAGTGGTCATCATGTGTGTTGGTTGCGCTTGAGTTTTTAAGACAACATCCCCAACATGTGTAATCGATATTAAATCCTCCCCCCTGCTGTGTGATTGTATTTATGGGCTATTCCGGATTTCCAAAAGGCTAACTGACTGCAGTTCGAGGCACCGAGCCACTGGCAGTGATCCGCATCGAACATGAAAAGGCAAATTTTATTACTGCCGTTACTTGGTGTGACTGATTGCCACATTAAGAGATTCCCCTTGAAATTCATAGCTGTAATGTAAGATAAAACTAAGTCTAAGTAGTTTGGCTATAAAAGCAGATCGAAGATTAGTCCATTTTATCTTTTGCCTTAGAGTGGTAGATTTTGGAATTATTGGAGTGCTAGTTGAACTATAGTAGATTCTTAACTGGACTATAAAGTGGAATAAGGTTTTATGATAATGTTACACTTGTCCAATTCAGATTATGTAGTTTATTGAAGTAAGTTATCAGTGTACTTTTGTACTGAACTCTAGGTACTTGTTGTATTACTCAGTGGAATACTGATATGGAGAATAGCACATAATGATAATATAGTCTTGAAACTAAACTTCACAATGGTCAAATTTTGATATGTATGTTCTCCTTATTTCTTTCAGTATTTGTAGCTTAAATGTGGTGTTTGTCTCATTTCAGTTCTCTGTCCTGAGACGGCAACAACACGATGAACCTTGGAGAGAGGTAAGAATCGTGCGCCATTGTGGTAATTCATGCAGAACGGGGCTGAAGGGTCAGTTTGTTGTTATGTATTACCGTATTGACCCAAATATAAGCCGACCCCGATTATAAGACAACCCCCCACTTTACGGCGACTGTTTTGGAAGAACAAAGTTTGGAATACAAAATCTTACTTTTATAAAGAAAAATGATTTTATTTGCCAAGAACATATAATAAGTTTACCAGCAGCCACAGGTTAAAAAGCAACCGCAGGCAATCGGATTACAGTATGTGTTTAAACAGCGAATATTTGAAGAATGTTTTTTCGGAATGTTTTTTTTTGCAGCAGCAGCAGACCCAAAAAAAATGTTTTGCGGAGAAAAGTCGAGCGACATTAATAAATGATATGGCACCTCTTCTTAAATGAACGTTACAATCGATATTAACAGACGCTATCGCTTTAATGCTAGCAGCAGTACGGACAGGGAAGCCGACAATTTACATGACACTGTGATACATGCCAAACACGCATTCCACGGCAAACATGATACAGGTCTGAAACCTGCAATTAACAGAAATACTGAGTACACATTAATTAGCCTATTTACAGACGTGCATGGTGCAAAGCATGCCCTTAACTGCATTTAGTGCTGCTAATCAAACCCGCCGTGTCATATTATGGCAGCCAACCGTGGAAAGCGGATGAGATCACTGCCCCTGCGACGTCGTATAGCTAGAACGAAGTTCGAAGTACAGTATGCGGCCGCCATTAGCCAGGAGGTTGATCATTTACAGTTTCTACTGTTGGTTGTGTACAATCACGTTCATATTGTAGTCTCCAAAGACGAGGCCATTTTTTTTAGATCTAATTTATGTGGAAAAACTCTGTCATATTGAGGGCAATACGGCAAATCTATCATTTTAAATTTAGTTCAGGATCAATAAAGTATCTATCTATCTATCTGTCTGTCTGGCTAAAATAATAATTTCCATTTTCCTTCAGGAAAGTCACACTTCCTTTTTACAGTTCTTTATGTCTTATGTAGGCAAGGTTATGTCGAAACACACTGAACCTCACTGAACAGAAACAACAGTAATGTTCTAATTAAAAGCAGGAGTAAATGGGTAATCCCATTATAAACGTTAACTTCCTCTGGACTGCGTGTTTGGAGTTTGACAGTTATAGAGGCTTGGGGGAAGTCTTACCTTACGTTAGCTGATCCTGCTGACAGCTTTGTGGACTGGGGGGGTGGGGAGGTGAAGCGATCGATGGCTATCCGGAGTGAGGGGTGTGTAGCGCTACACCGTGGCTCTGCTGCCCGGGACTGACAGCAGCTGTAACGACCCCACTGAGCCCAAAATACGTGCCCCCATCCCTTCACAGCTAAAGGCACGTTACACAATCTGTCTGGACCCAGGGGACCTTTGTTATCTCTGCCAATAACAATGATACCTGTGCTCATTCATAAACTCAGTCAGCCTTATTGAAGACTGGGAGGCTGCTGTAGGGAGTTGGTGGAAGTGAGCCTTCAGCATCAAAGCTGAGAAGGATTATCGCGTGCTTTTAAAAACTGAGCGGTTCAAGCCATTTACTGTTACTTCCCAGGTCCCCATACGGTGAAATCAGACAGTGACTGACAGTTTAGCGTAATCACACCCACGGTGGGTCTCAAAGGCTCATTCACCCTGCCGCTATCTTGCACAGCAGCTCCGTTTTAAGCATGCACGGCCGGGCGCTAATCCAGCGGAATGCGGTTTTGATTGCGATCAGTCGCCGTCATCGTCCTTGGGTTGCCGCTAGTGTCCCGTTGTGAGAACCGGAAGTGACCAAAGGATGCTTTGGGGTCCCATCTTTGGGGGGAATTTATGGAGATGACATCAGGGTTCAGCCGACACCTCATATTTGCTAAGAGCTGGGGGTGCGTTGTAGCCTGGTCAAAAGAGGAGGCTTGTGTGTTTGTTGTCTTCCATTTTGTGCTTTTACTGTATTAAATAAGTGATGATGGATGGATGGATACACGAATGGATGGATGGATGGATGGATGGATTGATTGATACACGGATGGATGGATGGATGGACGAATGAATGCATGGATGGATGGATTAATGAGTCCAAGCTGGGTTTACAGTTCTACTGGTTAGCGAGTAATGACAGATTCACGTGGTTAACAGATCCATGGATTTCCACTAAATGTTAAGATCTGTCATTTGTTTGCAGGCTTTAACATGAAATTTAAGGATTGTTTTTTTTTTATCCACCTCCAATGAAGGGTTTAAGACGGCACTTCCCTGTCGATATGCTCTGCCTCCTTGGCCGTCACTGTGAGCGAAAGCGGAGTCAGAAAGGTCATTTCGGCACCGCGCCGTCGCTAATCACTCCCGCGGCCTCTCGCCCTTAATGCAGTCTGCTGATATGCGGCTCAGTTAGTCGGGGATTAATCATTTGCTGCGTCACTTTCATTCGGAGAAAAACAGCCCATGACCTGCTTTGCGATCCGTGCTGCCTGCGTGGAATCTGCAGATATGAATGCGAATACGCTTTTACCCGACATAGTGGCAAATGAATATAGTTGCCAGTGAGGAAAAAATACCGCACTATCCTGCCTTCCTGTGAAGTGAACCGCACTTTTCTTTTAACCTTTGGTGGAAACCTTTTTTCCCATTTCTGAAGACACTAAATGCAGCATCGATCTTTGGCATTGACGCCGCAGTGAAAGCCCATCTCCAAACTAATTACGGTGTCACTCAATACTGTTTTTTTCCACATTCAAATGGGCAATTATACCAATCTAGCCCGATGAAGCGAGACCCTGGGCGTAGCAGCCACACGACACACTAAGTGTCCCCGGCATGCGCCCGCTTTCTCGGGTGATGATGTCTTTTTCGCAAGTCATGAAATTGCACTCACGAGAAAGGCACTGAAAGCTCATTCGCGTATCTTACCTACCAACGTACAGCCCCCAAACGTGCGCTAAACACAAGGCAAGGGCTGTATGCTGATTTTCCGGTTCGAATGACCGATATACAACCACCCTCACGTTGGGATTTCTGGGCCATCAACAACAGTTAATTCAATTCAATTTATTTTTATATAGCGCCTTTCACAATAAAGTTGTCCCAAAGCGCTTTACAGGGTTGTGTTGTGATACGTACAACATAAGTAGAGGGAGATACAGAACGGGAAAGAAGGAAGGAAAGAAATTGAATAAAGAAAGAAGAAAACTAGAAGGCAACGGAGGAGGGGAACCAAAAACTCCCAAGTAGGGAGAAAAAAACCTCTGGGGGTCCAAGGTCAACTGGCTGCCCAACCCCCCCTGGGCATACTAACATTACTGAAAACAGAAAAGAGTGGACATGCTTGCTAAAAGGTAGGTATATGCTGTGATTAAGGATGAAGACAAAGTCCATCATCCATGTTGGCCTCATGTTGACCAAAGTCTTTTCACCATGGTCGGCTGTGTCGGGTGGCACTGAAAGCTGCACCCACGATGATACAGTTCGTAGGTCTCATTCGCGATGTCACCACTCCATGGGACTGAACCAGGACTCCAGCTCAGATGGTGCCCACCCCAGTCATGTGATGTGTTTGTTTTAGGGGATTGTATTGATTACATCATGGCTATTTTTTTTTTGCAGAATCCTTTATCCAAAGTGCTGTATAATTGACGACGTAAGATCAACCATTTCCCTGAAGCAAATCGGAGTTATGGACCTTGCTCAAGTGTCTAATGCTGAAATCACTCTGCTGAGCATAGGATTTGAACCCAGAACCTTCTGATCACAGTCAAAGCCCCCTAACACACTGCCCCGCACATCCTGGATATGTCACATGCAAGGCATTATGCTATAGCCGCGATAAAAAGGGTTTGGGTGCTGAATTAATTTCGAGATCACAGAAATCAATGCGAGAAATCTATCTCATAATCCCATGATAATTTGTAATCATTACCAATGCATCGCCCTCAGAAATCTACAATCTGATGCCTATATTCTCAGGAATGCACAGTTCAGTGCCACAGTATGACACTCTCTGTTTACACAGGGTTTGGTAGAGATGGGTTCTTGGCGACTCTATTGTCTTTGTTGACAGGCGAGATGATTACCTCTTATGCTTCATCTTAGCCGTACACAGGAGGCAGCCGTTAATGACTTAGATGGCAAGGCGAATATTTGAATAAAGAAAGTTCATTAGAATTAATTCAAATTGCAAATAAGCCTTTATTGCGAAGCATGAGAAACTTAATAGTTTTCCGCTCGAAATGAGATGCAGAATAAATCTGGGCTTTTATGAACTACTCATATCTCAGAGAGATTAAAATTTAGTTTGGGATGTACTTTTCAAAAGAGGATTAAAGAGCAATGCTTATTTTTGAACGTTATCTAGGGTTTCTCAGCGTTCAGTTCCCTGCAACATGATTCCTGTAACTATTTTTGTAGCAGTGAAAAACAGCCTTTTCCTCGCGCGTTTCTATACGTAAATGAGAACGGTGGCTTTATTTTTACCGTGGGGCCAGCTGCCCTCTGATCTGGAGCTATCGATTTGTAATCTCTGAGTCTGCGGTCTGTCCGTCTCTGGGGTCTCCTTTCTTGAGCTTGTTTGCAGTCCCTCCCCTGAGGCACTCTTACAGCATGCACCTGGGATTTGCATCGTGGCTTGCAGCGCTCGTAAGTTCTGCTGAGGCCCGTGGATGTCGACAGAATCACTGGGCAGAGCAGCTGCCACTCCCTCTTCGCTTTAGATGACAATTTGGAATGGAAAATGTTGCATAGCCATGTGTAAACTGTACATTGTCGGGGCTGATTAGTTTCAGGATTTGTCTAGGAGTCCTGAGAAGACATTCTGTCTGAGACCCATAAACTGAAGGTGCAATGCCGGACTGTTTTGTCCAATGTTCGTTTTACATACACATCTATAATTTACACTGGGGTCTGACAGCTCCAGGGATGGGAGTTTGAGTCTCCTTTCCCTTTGCCTGCTCCCCTCGTTTAATGTGAGTTTGCACCCAGACTCCGAAGACCTGCAGTCAGGCAGACTGGCACCTCTGAATTGCCCAAAATGTGTGAGTGCATTTGTCTTGCACTGGAGTGGCACCCCATACAGCCGGGGTGTCCAACTCCGGTCCTGGAGAGCTACTATCCAGTAGGTTTTCTATCCTACCTGGCTTCTAATGAGCCACACCTGTTCCTGGTATTTACCTGAGAAATGCTGTGGCTCATCAGAAGCCAGGTAG
>JAODLD010000056.1:3178781-3189285 GCA_026781065.1 Mormyrops boulengeri | reverse complement strand
TACCTTTATATATGTTTATCTGTAAATATACATTTATAAGCATGTTACAAGTACGTAATTATTAGATAATCTCTACATTCTTGTGGTAGCTGTAGGAAGCTATATTTCTCTCACTGCTTTATTGTCTGATTGTCACTTACTATTGCGTGGCACCAAAATATTACAGAATATGACGGAACATCAAAAGCTGATCCACCACTGAGTTTGTTTGCTTACCATAACTCTGAAATACTTTCATCTCCACCTTGTTTGGAGTATTTACAGTACTGGTGCAACCCCGCATCGCTCAAAATTGATGTGATTACGAAATGCCTGAACACGCCCATGTAGGCAAGCAGCCATCATGGAACCTCAGCCTCAGCTATATACGATTACATTTAGCTAGCTCTTACTGGGTACGACACACTTTTGCCTCCAGAACCACATCAAGGGTAGGTGACTTCATTGATTTGGAGAAGCTATTCTGCACACCCCTGTTGGACTGGGCTGATAGATTAGCGCTTGTAGGGAAAATTTCAGAATGCTGGAACCACCATGTTCAGCACAAACAATCACGCCGCATTCAGAGTTGCTTTGATTTGAAATATTAGCTGTTCTTAGAGGAACTTGCTTAGCTGAATAATATAATAATAGCCTCGGCCCGTATCTGCTGTGTTGTATGTATTCAGTATTCAGTTGTAGCCACGTGATTGGCTGTTTGGAAGAGCAGGCTGCTTATGTTAATGAACAGGTCTACGTAATAAACTGCCCATTACCCATCTTTGCGATAAATTGCAATTAACAATCTGGGGTGGGAGAAAAATGACTTTGCTAATTTGAGGTTTCAGAAAGAAGTGAAGCATCTTCCAAAATACATTAACGCAGCCATCAAGGTCACAGGACGACCAGCACGCTATTCATTTCACTTGATAGTTACATGTGTCCCATGTGTATTTACCACAAATTGCACTGCAAGGCAATCTAACTCATAAATATTGCCGCCTAGCAGTGTTCCTTAAGACAACAAAGGTGGCAGTGCAGCTAACAAGCTATTTTGCAATGGATGCATCTAAGCGAATCGTGTATCAACAACAAACGAGGACTTTTCACATTAGCTTCGCTTGTCATCACTACAGTCGGTCTCCTATGACCAGCAACATTGCATCACATGGATGGCACGACTGCTGCGTGTAAATTCTTCCACGGATCTAGAACTGTCGGTCCATTTAGCAAAAGATGTGTTCCTGTGACTGGGATGTTGGGCTTTTCCATGAGCGCATCGATTTTGGACCCGCAGCCGGGTGATTCCGCTAAAGACAGCTGAGATTCTCCTAAGCCTCGGATCCCCCCCGTTTTGAAGTAAACGATTTTGGTAGGCTGTCAATGACAAGTCTGATAAGACGAATACTCGTTGCATTTATCCTCTGTGTTTCTGATGGCACATACAAAATATTTTGTATGACAAATTGCACTTCCTCAATTCACGTTGCTGACACATCTGGGTTACAATCCTTCTTGTGAGGTAGCTAGCCCAGGCAATACACATATGAAGGTATTGCTGTTGATGTACTGTTACCCTGCCTGTACAGGTTTCCTTAATGAATCCCCGGCTGTAGACACACTTATTTGTCAGGTGAAGGTTGGCTCTGTGGGGCAGAATCAGAATATGTACAACGTATAATAATCCAAAAATCAAAACCGACTACTCAAAGTTGAAATTTCAATTCACTGAGCTCTCATCAAGTTCATGGAGAGTCTCCACTAGGGTACCATTAATTCTAATAATCAGCTAATGACTGATAAACATATAAAGTGGAATTTTGAATTTTTTTTTCCAGTACATTTTTTTTCTGTTGACGTAAACTTGCTTTCGAAAGGACGCCGTGCAAAGGTTGACAACAATATTATGATGTGTCAAATCATGGATGGAATTTAATCAATGCCCCCATCAAGGCTAATGTAATAAGCACTCAGCAGGGGTAAAATTAGCATAGCCAGAGGGTCTCAGAGGAACCCTGTCATACAGTATTTGCGTATGCATAGTTTACAATGAATTGCATATACACTCGACCTTAATCAAAAAAACAAAACAGGGAACATAAAATATAGTGCAACTTGTGGGGGTTTTCACCTAAGAAGCCAGGCTTTTGTGTAATGTATGATTTTTAACTGTGGTAGCTTTGCACCCTGCAGATCAGTCATTTTCAGCGAGGTTAGCTAATGACCTGAGGGGGCTTACGGTCCCCGTATACATGTAATCCAAAAGGTGGGCTTACCACAGCGAGCTGTTGAATTGAACCAATAAATCAGGTAGCATGAAACAAATAATTCTGTATAGATGAGTGAACTCACATGGCTAATGTGACAATTTTAATACACTGAGACCCTGGGTTTTGTGGGTCTGTGCAATAATCACTGCAGCCCGTAAGTTCTACAGTGAGTCCAATATTAAAGGTCTTTCTTTAAAAGAAAAATGGTAGTAAATCACATAAAAATTGAATGCAAAAGCTCATCATTTCTCATTATTTCACACATACGCAATAACCGGCGTATTAGCAGTGAACTCGCAGCTCTGTGGACACAATCTTATTATCGTTTCTGGCTGACTTGGGCTAACCTGTAACTACTCCAATGATTCTCCCAAATGGCAGGACTATTTAAAACTCGGGCTTGACTTTGGTGTGTTTTGACAGGCCGTCTGAAGTTTTACCCTTCGTCTGCGGTAAGGTGGCAACGAATAAAAGATCACAGGAGGCTTTTTCCGAAAAATTACACTTATCTTTGTTCCACCAGAAGATTTTTTAGGTCACTTACTGCCATGTTCCCATTTATTAAAATACTATAATTACCATATGAGTTGAATCATCCGTGATAATTATGAAGTCTGTGATGTCTTCTTCAACAGCTCATATAAAGGGATTATCGTGCACTGGGTCCACCCCACAACCCTGGCAGGAATGATTTCTTCACATCCTCTTATAAAAGTGTCAAAAAGTAAAATATCACTTTTTACATTGCTTTCTACGCCTCGTCAAGTGAATTTCAAAGGATATCTAACCATTCCGGTTATATATTTTTTAAGAAGAAAATTCCTAATGTTTTATTGATAAGATAATAGAAACAATGCAGTCCGTGCAATTATATGAAAATCAATTAAATCTCTTCAGAAAGAAAAGAAAAATCTGGAGATTTTTTAAGGAGAAAATTCACATTGATTGCTGTAAGCTGTGTGTGTGTGTGTGTGAGCGGGTACACCTTACCTTAGGGGGACGCGATGTCCCCACAACGTGATGAATACCCATTGTTTTCCCCTTATGGGGACGAGTTTCCTGGTCTCCATAAGGGAAAACTCAATTCAATAAAAATTTGTAACTGCAATGAAAAAACTAAAAATGCAATCTTGTATTTTGGTTGGTTACTTATGGATATGGGCTGGGCTGGGTAGGGGTTAAGGTTCTCATAGTTAGCGTTAGCATTTTTCCCATAGAAATGAATGAGCGGTCCCCAAAAAGGTATGATTACACGACTGTGTGTATATATAAACAGCACACATCAATAAATAGATAACAAAAATGTACTTCCTAGGTACCTTCCCTACACATCTAAAACAGACCAGTTTTATTGGCTCAATTTGCAACCAGATGTCAAATTGTCTGAGTGCAACATCGCTTAATTGGAAGCTTTGTAATTACTTAATTAAAAAGAAGAAATGTAAGCAGTTTAGGTAATGAAGAATTAAATTCGCACAGAGCAATAATTCGTTACATTTAAAGTGCCGGGGCTCTTCTAAATGTGTTCAATTTGAATGAAATTTTAATTACTAAAGTAATTTCCAAAGGAGGCTTCTGTCTTCTGTTACAAATTAAACCTGTTCGATGTTACTGCTGATTTTACGTTAGATGAAGTCAGAAACATAGCAATTAAGTTAGTTGTTTTAAAATTAATTCTCCACAAATGTGTAAGTGAATTTTGAGGACAGTAATGTAGGGCAGGCGCGTTTGGCTTCCCCGATTCTGTGCATAGTCTCTTTCCGTGATTGCTTTCTTGGATTTCCATGCTCCATAAAGAACGCGAAATTGAAGATCTCTGAAACTGGCCTTACATTGATTTGCCGGTTATACTCTCTGATTCACTCCCGGATTTCAGTAAATATTGTGATCAAATTGTAACACTCATTTCCGGGCTTCTGGAAAGAAAAAGTTATATATTATATATGTTATATAGTTAGTTTCACAGTATATAGACGTTTTGATCATATAAACAGATTCTAAAAAGAAAAAAAAGTTAAAATCTCAGATGTGTTTAATTTAATTAGTAGCAGAAACATAAGAAAAACTGAAAACGTCATTATACATTGGTTACTGTGATACAGTTCTTCTGGATTCCACATACTGTGTTTGCTCTTAATATTATAGAACAGATGAAATATTACCTGAAAATGTACCTTGAAGTCATTACAAAGTAATTGACCTCTGTGTGACTTAAAAGTTGTTGGATATATTCAGTCAAATAACTGTTATTACATGTACTTCAGAGAAAAGAAAAAGTAATATATACCCTGAGTAGCCGTAACTGCTGGAAACCACTTATAAATGTGAGCATGTAATCATCTGTATTTCTGAACCAAAAGAATATTTTTACAAAACCCTGCAGTATATATCGGCTATCATACTGTAGTTAACTTGGCTTCCATATTGTTTGTCCTTATTTTTTTTTTTCTAAAAAAAGTGTTTATTTAGGTTAGATCTTTTAAGAGTTCTGAGCTGTTTCTCATGTTTGGCAGTTTATAAAACCTTGGCCTGCTTGCCAGAAAACAAATGGCAGGGTCTGTTTACATGCAAACACCCTCCAGCCAGTGACTGTTCACTATGCCGTCAGCTGACATGGTGCAGGAAAGAGAGCCAGCCCTTGTGGGACGAGCCAGCTGCTCGCTGTCCATCGTAGGAATTTCGCTCATGAGAGTTTTATGTACACAAAAATGTTCTGAGGGCAGAACAATTAGATGTCTTGGTCCCACCTCCTCTAGTTACTTGGACCCACCTCCTCTACAATCGGATTGGTTATTTTTCTGAACCAGTCATTTTTCCTGCTGCCCTCAGAACATTTTTGTGCAAGTAAAACTCCCCTGAGCAGTAATTCCAACTTGAAGTAGACACAGAGTCTGCCTCACAAGTCCGACTATGGACTGAGCTGTAAGCCTTAGCTATATGTATGTGCTACAGCTATCGACCAAATCAGTTATGAGCAGAACACCAGATGGGCCTTTGTAGTAAGGAATGGACAAAATGAAAATCTGAAAACCAGAATGGGTGCAGATGTAGCGGTTTGTCAGTCCTTGATTGGTTTAACCCACTACCCAAAGTTTACATTACTGCCTCCTATTGGGCTAAACTAGGCAGCGATTGATTGTGCAATAAAAATACCGCCTACCTTGGGCTTCAGAGCCTCATTTCTCCCACCCCCACAGTAAAATAATGTACTTATTTGGGCTTAATGATTATTTATGCTGGAGGTCTCTTCAAAGCAATGTCGACAACTAAAGATTCCCCGGCATATAAGATGGGTAGCCTTCCCCTTGATTGATATACAATTCTTTTAATGTTTATCAAAGATTTTTGCAAAAAGAAGAGACAGGTTCTAGATATCTCCTCCCCCCACCAATGCCCTGATCCACATAATGAAGGACTTTGACCTGTAGTCTGCCTTATCTTAATACCTGGAATCTGAAAGAGGCTCCCCATAAAGAAAGCTCATTAAAAATGTGGCAGAATCCTCTGTTAACAAGGGCTGTGTTCCCCACCCCCAGACCTTGTATGATGGTGGAGCATCAGGGGTCCGCCAGTGAAGACAGAGAACAGTAAGAGAGATGAGCCCCTAATCCCCGATCACCTGCCAGAAGTGCCCAACAGTGTCCAGATATACGTAGGGGTCAGCCCTGGGCAAGGTCCGCTTTTTAATCAGGTGTACTTTGTGCAAGCAATTGAATCTCGCTCACAAGGCTCTGAGCGTGACAGTCCACGTTCAACAGCGTAGGAGCCTCAGAAGGACCCCACACGCCTCGCCGAAGTTGAAACCTGTAATTGAGTCACCCGCTTTAATTCCAGCGGTCGGCTCTCTGTTCTTGGTTGGCCACTTTCTGATTATGGGGGAAAAAAATGGAAACCAAACCCACACAATCACAATGTGCGTAATACTTTTGGCTGATGATTCCATTATATTAAAAAAACAAATCCTTTGTTCTCAGTGATGATAGTGATGCCGTAGTTTATCTGTAATTGATAGGCGTATTCCTGTATATCACTCCAGAAACGTTTACATCATTACTTATCTGCTTAGTCTGTTAAGAATCTCTGCATCGATGCAGGACTTCGCGCGCGCGGGGGATGGCTTTGGAAGGTGTGAATGGGAGAGGGAAATATGTTCAGCGGGATCGAGTAACAGACGCGTGCGTGTGCTAGCCTGCTGAGGCCGGGCCTGCATCTCAGCAGTGTCTTGTTTCTATTTTCTGTCCCAGAGTCTCTAGCGTCGGCGTTAAACGAAGTCAGTCCTGGGTCTGTCAGAAGAAGAGCAGGTAGCTGCATGTTATGCCGGTGTCAATGACCTCCAAGAGCGAGCATGCCAGTCTGGGTGGCCACCATTCTCCGACGCCGTGCCAGCGCTCTGCGCTTTCTGGTCTGATGAAGCCGCAGGATGGGCTTACGGTCCGATAGCCCAGAATCTAGCTGGAGATTCAGCAGCTGGTGACCTGCGTCCGCACATGGGGCACATGTGCTGATTGGCTACGCTTACTGGCTTCAGTCGGGGCCTCGTTTGGGGTACCCCTGGGGGGTCATATTATAATAGGTGCGGATAGCAGAGAATGCTTATTGATAGTTCTGTTGGCTCGCTGTCATGTTTAGGAAATCTGACATCTTGGTGAGCCAAGCAATGTTCAATGAATGCTTGACGCATCGTTCCCTGCGGCTGGTAAGAGTCAACAGTTCATTTGGACTGAACCCAGGAAAAATACAAAAGAGAGATAAACCATATAATGTTCTCAAAGAGTGGAGACTGACTGTAAGTTTAGTCATCGATTCTCGGAAAAAGTGCGGAACAACTGAAAAGCGTGCCCAACTGTGGTTGGTAGACGTAGAGTTCGTATGTATGATATATGTTGTCGGTAATAGGAAATATCTGAAGACTTAATATCCTCTCGTGAGGTTCCGAGGCGACGGCAGTGCCAGGAGATGCCTGTGCTTGTTTGCTCCTCTTTGCATCTTGGCTTTCTGACTATCATTGTTCAGATGACTGACGTTTGGCGAGTATTTACCGAAAGGCACATGCGCGGCATGCTGTAACGTAACATCGCCATCCCGTAAGTAAGAGTGACATGGCGGTAATGGTCCCCGGCCTAATCTCTCCCCTTCGGATTTTCAGATTAGGGCTCGGTTGTTTATGGGCCCTGCGACTTATCAGAAGCCGATCTGTCAAGTCTATCTAACACGTGTCATGCTGGAACAGAATGAACCCTACGCTGAGCCAAGGAGGCAGATAAATGGATGCTGAATAGACTTGGAAAGAGGGGATCTGCTCTTGTACACCGTAGACACACATAATCTGTTTCGGGAAATTAATCTTAGCAAGAGCACTACTACCAGCCTGGTCTTTACAGAGGCCCCTTTTCTGTGCATTTAAATAACACCATTATTTTTTAAATTCATTTTAAAGAATGTTATACTTTCAAATGTTTGGGGCAAAAAAATCTTTTGAACACATATAGGCACAGATATTTTGTATACCATCATACCATGTATACCATGTTTGTGTGTATTTTTTTGTTTTTTGCACCTGGTTCCATGCTGACTGCATTTCATTGACCCCGTACCTGCACTCACGAGCATGGCAATGAAGTTTAATCCAATCTTATCCACTATATATGCATGGTGTGTAAACACGTCGGTGTTACGATATAATCGCTAACCCTTGATCGCTTTTGTCACGTGTAGAATTTGGGCTGCTTTTGCTCATAATAAACGTTGATCCTCCGAACCGACATGTTCGCAGGGAATGCAGAGATGTGGATTCCCAGCATGCCCTTTGGGGTGCAGTCATTCACAAGCAGCGTTTCCAATCAATAGGCCTTGATTTAAGAGCAGAGTTAGGGTTGGCAGCTGCTGCTGGGCGAGTAGTGGCATAAGCCACACCCCCTGGGCTGTGAGACCCGCCTCCAGCTCTGGGTACATGGAATTTGCATTTTTTTGCACGTTCTTCCGGTGTTCACGTGCGACGGCTGCTGCTATCCCTGCCAGTCATAAATATATAGTTGGGTGAATTTGTGATGCTGAGAGCGTGAGTTTATGGACTGTGGGGGGGCTTTATTTTACAGCAGGAGTAGGGGCCATATTCACTGAATCAGCCGTATATTAGTGATGTTGAGAGCGTGAGTTTATGCACTATGGCAACGCCCCTCTTCTATCAGGATTTTATACTATACTATACACCACATGCACAACTAGTTCACCAGGCAGGTACTGAGAAGCCAGGGGGTTCATGACTCAGTGGGTAGCCCAGTGGGGCCTGATGACCTCCTTGTATTTTATTGGTTGATGGATTGCTGACCTCAGCGGGAGGGGGGGATTATTTTACAGCAGTAGGGGGCATATTCACTGAACCAGCTGTATATTAGTGATGTGTGACTACAGAGCACTTATTTACTCAGTCATACCGTACGTCTACATCCAAGATGACCATGCACATGCTGAAGTATGCACAATCGAATTAACCCTTCCGATCTGACACCAGTGTACAGAATATAAATCGACTTACCAGTTTTGCTCTGATTGCTTTTGGAAGGCTGAGATATAAGCTCCTGTGTCTTCTTTCTTCTAAACTTTCGCAGCCTGCTCGCCTCGCGATGCACTTTTGCCTCACGGTGTGTGTTGAGACTTGGCTAATGCTGCCTGTGATGCAACATTAAGTATACCGTCTAAAAATACAGTTGATTGGTCGATATGAAATCGCAGCACTAAGGGAGTAATCAGTATCATTTGTCTTGCATAAACCTCACAGTTTTTTTGTTTTGTTTTTTTTTCTTCTAATGGATATAATTATATCTAATTATTAATAAGTTTGAACTATTTGCATAAAATTATTTGTAGGTAATTTTTTCCTGATTGTTGATCACTGCATGCTTAATGTTGCTCCTGAAGTTACAGTACGTGAGTCTGGGCCCCATTGGTTCCACGGAGCAGAGATGCACTTTGATAGCATTGGTACTCCTGCCTGTGCCCCGCGGCGGCGGCCTGGCGGCCCATCCAGAGTGCCCAATGAGCTCGCAAAGCTCACCGTATGCTGTTATGGCGAACTGATGGTTGGTATCGATACAGCACTTAACGCATTTCCATCGAAAGCCTCAAAGCACATGTGGTAGTTGGACACAAGTGGAAAATCACTAAAAGTGTTTCGACTTTGACTCACAGAAATGATTTTGCAATAGAGAAATAGCCTTCAATCGCCGCTGGTCTCTCGGTCCCCAAGAAGTAATGCATTCTGTCATCAGATTAATACCTCTACTCATTACCGTCTTGCTGTGGCTGGGTATCGATATCCCCTCTTTGAGCTCTGAGATGTTGTCTGCAATCAGAGATCTATGTACATGGACAGAACGCCCACGCTTATCGGAGATCTTATCAGGAACATCTTGGACTAACAAAGGCTGAATTTTAATTTTTGTATAAAGCACGTTTTGAGGTTGTTTTTGCGAGGTGGCGAATACTTTGGCTTACGTACCCTTTGTGATTAATCGTTTGATTTTGATCATTTGCAAATCAGTCCTGATGGAATAGTAGTTAAGTTCCGCTGACACGTATTATCCTTAAGGAACCTCAAGTGAAGCAACTACTAGAACTTATCTGTTTCTGGGTGATTAAATCACAAATTGGTATTGTTAAAAAAAAACTAGAATAAAAATATAGAAAATGAAATTTGCGATAGGGAAGGATCTGTGGTGTTATGGTGACAAAGCTTACAGTTTTGTGTGAGGTGGTCAGGATCGCTGTCTTATATCAGTCTATGTCTCGTCTTGGTGTTCCAATAAAATCAACCGTGTTTAATATTATCATAGTATTTTAGTCTTGGCTGATGCAAATAGTGATGTAGACATTGTCGATAACCGATTGGTGAGCTCTCTCCAGCACCGGTGACGCTGTGAGATCCCCAGTCTATGCAAAACCACAGTCTCTGACTAATAAACAACTCTGTGACTAATGACACATTGTCTTCAGATGTAAGAGGGTGTAAGACTTTAGTCTTTTCAAAGTCGTCTAGTGTATGGTTAGCACTAGACGTTCAGATGATCGCCTCGGTGAACATTGTTTAACTTGCAGTTTTGTACTTCAGAAATGGCCCCACAAAGAGCGGAGTAGGAAGACCGTACCCCAGGGCCGTTTTCCCCTGGTCCATTCAGACTGCAGTGCTGCACTCCACTGAACTGATAAATGTGGGAAGCACAATCGACATATCCACCCCCTCCACCGAACCTCCCCCC
>JAODLD010000056.1:3159596-3175186 GCA_026781065.1 Mormyrops boulengeri | reverse complement strand
AGGTTCTCCCCAAACGAGCTTGATGGGCCGAATGGCCTCCTCTCGTTTGTAAATTTCTTATGTTCTTATGTTCTTGATTGAGCGTCGGCAGTATGGTAGTTTTGTGTCATGTCTCTCGACCTACTTCAAGACAAGGTTTGTGGGTCTTCCTGGAGGAGATCGCAGGATGTGTGTAGCCCAGTGTTTCCCAGTCCAGACTTTGGGGAGCTGGGAGGGAGCAAAAATGTGGACTGTCTGGCAGGGAGCAAAAATGTGGACTGTGGCAGGGAGCTGGGAGGGAGCAAAAAATGTGGACTGTCTGGCAGGGAGCTGGGAGGAAGCAAAAACGTAGACTGTCTGGCAGGGAGCAAAAATGTGGACTGTGGCAGGGAGCTGGGAGGGAGCAAAAATGTGGACTGTTAGGCAGGGAGCAAAAACGTGGACTGTCTGGCAGAGCGCTGGGAGGAAGCAAAAATGTGGACTGTCTGGCAGGGAGCTGGGAGGGAGCAAAAACGTGGACAGTCTGACAGGGAGCTGGGAGGGAGCAAAAATGTGGACTGTCTGGCAGGGAGCTGGGAGGAAGCAAAAGTGTGGACTGCCTGACAGGGAGCAAAAATGTGGACTGTCTAGCAGGGAGCAAAAATGTGGACTGTCTGGCAGGGAGCTGGGGGGGAAGCAAAAACGTGGACTGTCTGGCAGGGAGTAAAAATGTGGACTGTCTGACAGGAAGGAAAAACGTGGACTGTCTGGCAGGGAGCAAAAATGTGGACTGTGGCTGGGAGCTGGGAAGGAGCAAAAATGTGGACTGTCTCACAGGGAGCTGGGAGGGAGCAAAAATGTGGACTGTCTGGCAGGAAGCTGGGTGGGAGCAAAAATGTGGACTGTTTGACAGGGACCTGGGAGGTAGAAAAACGTGGGTCCCACTGGTGCAGGCATTAAGGTGGTGTGGAGAAGGGAAATTATTACGAGGATAATCCTTCAAATATACATTAACCTTAGATGTAAATGACATTCATGTATCTACTTATTGTTTTGTTTGTAAGCAGTATACATACATGGCACAGATCTTCCATAAATTTTATTGTCATATTATAACAAAACACGCTGTGTTTAATGCTGTTCAGTCAGGGTTGCTGCTTATCAGTTTCAATTTTGTACAAGTTTATTGCAAAAAGAACCAGTAATTAATTTCCATGGGTCAATTTTCTTAGCATACTGCCCCCCCATGTTAAAAATGCCTCCATCTCAGTACTGAGTACTACTCCTCTTACATATTTACCCCTGGACTATGCCTAGCTGAAGTTTTAATAAAATTCTAAATTCCTATAGTGTAGGTCTGGTTTATGTATTTAATAGGTCTGCTGTATGTATTTAAAAGTATTTTTAGTCGGACAGAAATGTGGCTCGTATTCTTGGCCAATAATATCGAATTGCTTAATACAGAATATTGCTTTCGATACTTTGCATTTAATGCGTGTGGTTCATGCCAGGATACAGACAGTTAGCATGAAAGCTATTTTTCATAATGTGCACTTTTTCAAAGCGTAGATTATTATGTGGGATCCGACGTCATCTCGGTGACCCTGGGCTCCTCCATCCCCATGAAAACGCGTCACATGACATTCATTTATAACAGACAGATCCTATTTGTTGCTGTGTACCTTTTAACTATCGGTAACCATGCAATCCCATAAATCTTTTAAACGAGAGAACATTTTCTCCTTTTCAATTAAAACCCCCCAGGATTTTTTTTTCTCCTTTCAAATTAAGCACCAACGCAATTTAAATACGAAATCCCCAGAACCATGATGAGGTTGTTTGTGTCTCGTTTTGCTTTCGATGCCCGATTGTGCGTCCTCACTCCTCCGTCCGCTGCAGGCCAGGGTTAGCAGATCGCTCAGCAGGAAAGAGAACAGCTGTGACCTAGCTGGAGCGATCGAAGCACCCCATCATGCAGTGCGAACCGCGTCCAAGGCTGCGGTCCACGTCCACAGGCCCGGAAATATGTCCTGGCAGACCCACCTCACAGACAAAAGCGGGCTTGTTTCCTGTTTGTTTATTATGGACAAATATACATTTCAAACACATTATCTTTCAGTAATAATTACATCTAATTTTTGAAAATCGCCTGGAAAACATGAAATGTATTTTAAACTAAAAAAAAAGCATAATTTCTAAAGGTTAGGGAAAAAATTATAGTCATTGCTTAGAATTCTGTTTCTATCCAATATTATTCATTTTCATAAATTTATTTATGTTTAATCATTATTGTTACGTTCTTTTACCACACACCTGGCGTCTCCAAGCATCATTTGCCGTGGAGATGTTTTTTTTTAAACAATATCGTTTGAACAAATATGTCCTGTCACAAAACAAGCCGACATGTATTACTCTTACGCGAGGAAAAAACGCAACGTCTTCGGAAACCAAACTATTTGTGGCGATAATAATTCAAACAACAAAACAGAAGATCTTTAACAAATGTGTGGAATTTAACACATCAGTGGTTACTTTCCATTAACCGGCTGACAACTAAATAAACGGGCATTTAGAAAGACGTCAGAGACAAACATGGCAGCAGTAGTGACTCTTGATTTGCGTTGCTTGTATTCATGTTATTGCAAAGCTAATTTAAACAGCTGCAGCCCCTGATTTCAAAGTAACGCCTTGAAGTTTTGGCCTTTTGGTAATTACTGGATACTGTGGGTCAAACAAGTAGCCAATCGTGCCATTTAAGGCCAACAAAGGGTGAAGACATTGAAACGTTTCAATTACTGTAGGCAAATTAGTACAGTCACCTTCAAAGTTGCAGCCGCTTCATTGCGACTTCATTTGATTTTCTTTCATGAATAAGTAAAGTAGGATCCATTAAAATCTATCATGTAGAGGCAATGTTTTCAATAATTGATACAGCTGGCTAAAATTACTTTGATTGCGTTATGGGCCGTATCTGACACAGCACAGGAAAGGCTTTCTGTTAAAACTGGGATGATGCATCTTCTGCTAAGATCCCTTGTGGAATATGGCCGTTCATCCAGAGCCGTGTTGCTGCAGTAATCTCTGCAGCCTTGACAGGGACCCAATAACAGCGGCCTTCAGACTGCGGGGAGGCACTGAACCGCGTCACACCTTTGCACACGACCACTGCCGTCGAGCGCTGCTAATCTGCCCTCTTTTCAACACCTGGGTTTTTTATTTTTTTTCGCCAAGCCTGTGGTTTGAGGCTAGGTGCACACACGTTGTCACGTCCCTCTGGGCTCGTTAAAAGGGCCGGGGTGAGGCTCACTGGGTCCCGCTTAACACACAATAAAAGACAAGCCGGCTTCCATGCCAGAATGTTCTCCCGCCTCACGGGAGGCTCTCCGGCGTGTCGGCGTGCTTGTTATTCTAAGGGAAGTCTTATGTGATTTAGTGCAGGTAGGTGGACTTAAACACAGCCAATCAGCTACAAAAAATTAATATCCTTCAGTAAGAGAAATGTTGCTATTGCCAGGAACTACACCCCCCAGAATGGTCTTTTGGGCACAAAATTGGGCAAATTCAGGCAAACTTAAAGCTTCATTGGGATTATCAGTCAAATGATGTCAAATTTGCATGTTCTGCAAATAACACTGTGTAATTTCCCCTCATCAATTCGGTACTTATCAAGATTTATCACCACTGTCACAAAATATCTTTCCTAAAGATTATTGTCTGCTTTACTGGATTCCTGTTTCTGCAGTGTGTGTACATACTGTGTTATGTTTATTGTTGCAGTGTTGCAGGTTTGGTAAATTAAAATGCTGTAACGTGGAGTTTTATGAATTGCATTATATGTATTTATATCCTGTATTTGTTTATGAATTGACAAAACAATTGTTTTTCTTACACAAATCAACTTTAGCTAGCTTGCTGTCTCAGAAGCTTGAAATTTTAGATCTGCTTATCGTTGGTGCATTTTGGTTCTGTGTATGTGTTAAAAAAGGAAAAAAAAAAGGTTGATGTTTCAGGTTAATGCTTAATAACCTTCTGGCCCCACTCTATTTCTCGGTCTTTATCCAGAAACATTGTCTGTGCATATTGGGTAGTCAGAAGCTCATAGAGAGACAAGCTTGGACGTAGACAGAAAAGCACACGGGAGCTTAGACATCCTCCTTTGGCGGGGAGTGAATGTGAGAAGCCGAATCAGAATTCAGATCAGCTTTACTCTGCTGATGAACCGATCAAAATGGGATTTCAGGTTAAAACACGTGAGAAGAACAAGAGAGAGTAAAAATAAATGTCATTGAAGAAGTATTATTGACACAGGTCAGCTTAAACGGAATGCTTTTACCCGTTTGCCTTTAATTGTTTTTATTAGCTAATTTTGTCCTTCATGTTATACTGTAATCTACGGTCTGAATTTGCTGCAGTCACCGAAGCATGGTCTGGCGGAACGTGCAGAAAGAAAATAGCCTCATCTATACTCTGACACTTCGTTTTTGTGTAAACATAAGTTCAGGCTGACTGATAGATCTCGTCAGCGCACCCTTAAGCAACTGCGCTGAATATGAAATATTTTCACCGAGGTTGGCAGAATAACTGAAAATCAATAGTAAATGACGAAGAGTGGGATTTTTGAATCCTTCCATTCTTAAAGATATGGTACTGCTTACAAGACTAGCTAAAAAAGTGACAAATCAAACATTTATCATTCTTACAAATGCGTTTATGAATATTCATTCAACTCCCAGCAGCTTATCTTGGAAAGTGTTGTGACATTCGTGGAGATGCACATACAAATTTTTTCCACAATTAATGGGAAAGCGGGGGCAATGTGAAGCTCGATGAGTTAGGATCCTACGCCTGTGATCAGAAAGTTGCCAGATCAAATCCCTCAGTTGGCCAAGTGATTTCACCTTTCGTCCCCTGGAATAAGCTCCCTAACTGCAGATTAACAGAATATAGAAGTGTAAAAACTCAAAAGTTTCAAAAGTACAAATGGAATATGTATGAGTATTACAGACACAATATTTTTATATTTATTTTTCAAATTTTGAGAAAGTACGTTTTAATGTCTCAGGTTTGACAGGGCTTATTTTATATGCTTATATTTGTTCTTTTAAATCTCGGTAATTGAGTTTTTTTAATGACCCACGTTTCAGTATGTTAGAAAGAAATGACACAAGAATGGGAAGTGCTGAAACTGTGCTTTTGGTAAATTGTTTTTTTAAAAGATGCTTACACACTCGTTTCTACTAGATTTCACTTAATAATGTTGTGAAAATATTAGATTTTTATTGCCTGTTTCAAGCAGTTACAGTATATTAATGAATCTGTAATGTAAAATGCATAATGATTTATATTCCATCAGAAAAGTCTCAACCCGTCTCGCATAACCACTTATGCAGTACATTGTCACATAGAGTTTGGATCATGTCCCAGGAAGTAAAGGGCACATGGCAGGGGACACTTGGAGCAAGATGCCAGTTCATCGCAGCACACACGTGCAGAGACACGCGCACATACACACGCCCACACCCTCACACACACACCCATACACATACCCGCGCACGCAAACACACCTGCATACAGTCAGACAGTGAGGACAATTCAAAGATGCTGATTCCCATAACTGCATGTCTTTGGCCTACAAATGGAAACTGGAGTTCCTGGAGGAAACCTGGGGAGAACATGCATTATGTCTATCAAGTGATCACTTGGTTAAGCCTCTGCGGACCTCGATTCTCCTTTGCGAAGGCTGCCCCAACTTTAGGCCATTGAATGGTTTATATTTCATCGCCTTCGACCGTCATCCAGCCCAGCCAGACGTCATGGTTGCACAGATGTCCCACCTGAAGTAATTTTGGTCAGACCTGAGAAGGATTAGGCGTCACGTTTTGCCACGATGTCTGCAGGCTTGCTGCTTTGAACAAGGGGATGGCAGAAGAAGCAACAATGGCTGAAATGCCAGTGGTGCGCAGTGAGAAAACTAGTGGGACAAGCTTCAGTTTTACACTCGCTACATATGGGTGCCACTAGACACTTAGGACAGCTTACCAGTGGGACAAGCTTCAGTTTTATACTCGTTACATACTGTATGGGTGCCACTAGACACCTAGGACAGTTTGCCGTCACTCATTGGGCCATGTGTGCTGTGCAAAAATAATCACAGCATCCCAGTATGACCTTGTGAATGATTTTCACTCCTGCCTTTAAATTTCCGAAGGATTTATTGAAAATCATGCTAATTCTTCATCTTATGCCAACTACAAAAGACTAATCCCGCAACAGGAAGGGAAAATTTGGCAATAATTCTAATGTTCTTCACCCTCAAAACATCCATCAGTCTTAAGTCTGCCTGTTCTAACTTGCAGCCTGTATTTTAGCCGTCCAGAAAGTTGCCTGTAGTGTTCCACTCTAACAAATAAGGAGGTGGTTAACTAAAGTCTAGCATAAAGCTAGTTCAAGCGAAAAAGCTGGATTTTTTATATGTCTTTCTTAACCTGGATTCAGTGTACATTATGCATATATTTGCAAAGAGCCAATATTTATTTGATATGTTTGGAAAAGAACGCATTGCTCCGCCTCGTGCCCATAGCTTCCGGGATAGGCCCCGGACTCCCCGCGACCCAGTGGGATAAGTGGTTTGGAAAATAGAGGAATGGATGGAAGAATGCATTGATATGCATGACATGCGTATGAAATTGAAAAGAAAAAAAAATCTACATGAAGGACTGTAATGACAGTTTCACTGTGACAGGGTCAGAAATCAATACGTGTGACCTCAATGCGACCTGCTGTAGCAGCGGCCTTTCGTTTGACACTGGATGTATAAGCCGATTTGCTGTTGGGACGACCAACAATTTAGTTATGTAAAAATGAACAATGATAGCCAGGTTGCGGAGCTGTTAACAGGCCAATCATCTGCCGGAACGTTAGCAGAGAATGGAGGGAACACACTTTCTGAATCTGGCAAGAAACATGACGATTCAGAGAGCATAACCATATACTTACGTTTAATTAGAACAGCTCAAGATTTAGTGCCATTGAACAAATAAGTGAAAAGACCAAGTAGTTTCCTTCTATTTGTTTCTTAATACTGCTAAGGCCATATGATTTCTGAATTGGTTTTGCTCTGGCACCTGAGCAATATCCCAAACAATTGCTGAAGGTAGGATTTTTAGGTTGTTAAAAAAAGAAAATCTTTAATTTAATGACTTAATTACATTATCGGAATATTCGGTTGGGAATTCAAATATTTTACTATAGTTTTCCCAAATGTAATCTGCTCAATAAACAAAGCATATCATTGTATTATGAAAAAATATATTGTGACTGTGCTTACAATATATGTTTTTCTTTGTTTTTATTTTGTTCTTTTGTTTTTTAACCATTTAAATGTTAAATATCCACAAAATGGCAAAATAAAACTCTGTAATCTTGGACATCCGCACTAAATTCCACATAGCTTTACGCATATGTGTCCTGATCGCCAAACGACCATAAACGGGAGTTTTCCTCGTGCCACTTTGCACACGTCGGTTCTGTGAGTGTAACTCCTGGGGAGGAGAGACCCTGTGTTCAGCACAGCCTCCCCTCGTATCGACCCAGTGTTGTTTCCTGAAGAATGATTTGCCACACCTAGTCTCTGTTTCTTATAGCTTATAAAATGGAAGATGAATTTTATCGCACTCTCTTCAGGACTGTGGTAGTATATCTGTGGCACAGAGCAGATTCATTTTATCTGTATCACAGAGTGAGAATTTACCATTTCCCACATGTTTCTGCAATGTCACTTATATAAATTGGGATCAGTCATCCAGTGTTTACCACCAATTATAAAGAAATGTCAGTCATCACATGCCTTCTGTCCCCAAAGCGGTATTCACAGGAAACTCCCACACTATAAATTAGACCTTTTTTGATTTATTAATAGTAATTAGTTGTTAAAAGGAAATTGAAAGCCTTGAGATTAGATGACTTTTAAGAAAATGTCTTGTTTTTTATCATTCATCTTTTTTGCATTATCACTACAGCTCAGGCAATAAATCACAAAATACATAAGAACAAATAAAGTCTTTTTCATGCTAATCTTATGAAAGAAATCTATTTGCTTTTAGCTCCTGAAAAATCTTATCACTATAAGACTATGATCCCTGCAATCAATATTTTTTTTTGGTGTACTTCTATATAATTACAGTGAAATGTTAAATATAGCACAAGTTAGCATAATTTCCATCATGAAATCTAAAGTATACCTTTTAAAGAACTGTTTACACTTTGGTATGCCAACCTGTGTTGTTTTGTTTCATTACAGATCTTAAATCTCTGGGACTGTTGCTGAGTTTGCTAGAGGTAAGTGCACATTTATTGGCTACATATTTCTTTATGAAATATATTACTTTTATCATGATTTAAAGTCGATTAAAAACTGGTAAATGAAAAATAATTTTTTGCTCAATTAAACTGAAGAACCCCTTGTGATTGTTAATTTCATTGGAACTCAGCGTGTCCCTTGAATCTCCGTGCCTGCCGCAGTATGATGAGTTACGCTTTGTTGATTTTGTGTTGCTTCAGGCTAAAAATTCAGGCGGGGATAGTAAGAAAGAAAAAAAAACAGTCAGGACTGCTGCTTGCACATGTATTAGTTCAGCAGGCGATCTCATCTGCCGCTTTAGCGGTCGCCGGGTTCTTCCAAAGCCAATAACAAACTGCGTTCGGCCTCATATGACATTGATCTATGATGCTATCACTGCCCCGTCGCTGATGGCTCCCGTTAGCGCCGGAATGAGGCTTGCAGGAACTTGCTGTGCAGAAACCGGTTACTAGGTCTTACAGACTTGTAGCCTTCTCCTTTAATACGCGTAATTGTGCCGTGACACTTGGAGTCATGGAATAATAAAGATTTTTTTTAATCCTGTCCAGCTGGCAGCCATTTCTGACCTTATTTCATTCTGTTAAAGCCTCACATTATGAAAGAATGAAGAATTGCTCGCTAAAAGCACTTGGTCAATTTGGAATGGAAACATCGCCCAGCTTTTATTTACTAGATGCTTTCGTCCAAAGTGATGTACAGTGAGACTCATACATCATAAACATACTTCTGTCAAGGAGGCAACTTAAGTGTAAGTGTAGCTAGGCTGAGCTTCCCATGAGGAACTAATAATTAGTGCAAGTTATTTCAGAGCAAGAGCTATACTGGGGTAGGTGTGCCAGTATCTGGTAAATTTTCTATGCTACCTGGTTTCTGATGAACCACATCTGATCTCAGGCAGATAGGAATTCATCAGGTAGGACAGAAAACCTGCTGGATCCTGGCACTCCAGGATCAGGGTTGCCTACATCTGAGCTATAATGTACCTTACATCATAAGAACCCAACAGAAGACCTATTCAAATCAAAGACCATGAGGGTTCGGTTCCTACTAGGCATGTGCAAAATCAAAGATCAAGAGTCAGATGAGCTAGTTGAGGTGTTCTGGAAAAAATGGGTCTTGAGGCGTTTCGTGAAGGTTGAGAGAGACTCTACTCACTGGACTATGGGTATGGGTAGCTCGTGTTCCACCAACAAGGAAGGACACACGAGAAATGTCTAGAGGCAGGCTTATTTACATGTGGCTGAGGGATGTGCGACATTATGACAACATACGGGCATTTACTGAATGTTAATTATATCAGTCCGTGCTAAAGGAACACTTATGAAAATTAATTGTGCACCTGTTTATGATTCTTCTGCTCCGGATATAGTTGTAATGACCTGTCAAAATGGAGCTTGGGAATTTTGCCATAATTATGATGTGACCTTTTATAAGAGGGTCTTGCAACCCTGAAGCTACGGGGTACATTTGCGATAAGACTCAAACTAGCTTTACGGATCAGTTCAACTTTTGTGTCCTAAGTCTAGTAGCCTGGCTAAATGTGTTGTGCTTGTTGAAAATGTTGTTAGATTATTCTATTTTAAATAGCTGACTTCATTTTAAATAGTAAATTAGGTAACACTTTACTTAAAACAGTCATTATAACCAAACACATCATATTTATGTTTATTATACATTGTAAATGCGCTATGAAGCTTTCATCTATCTTGCACTATAGATACCTTTATAATGCAGTATAAAGCATCCTTAATGCTTATACCTACCATTATAATGCGTTATAAAGGTATCTATACTGCATTCTAGATGACAGTTTCATAGCGTCATAGATATAGATATAATGCATTATGCCTTTTTACTAATAGTTATAGCCATATTTATAATACTTTCTGAATGCATTGTAATTCATTATGAAGGTATGTACAAAGTATAAATTATTATTATTGCTACAGTCTCCACAGTGAAGCAGGCTGCTATGCTAGCCACATATTAAAGAAATGTGTTTTTCCTCTGAAGGCTTAATAACCTAGATGGGGTTAGGAACTAAGTGCGGGCACGTATTAGAGGAGGGTGTTCCGTTTTATCCTTCTGTCTTAAAGCCTTGAAAGCAGAGTGAGAATTTGCCTTTCAGCTGGACATGATCCACAGCTGAAGGGCAAGGGAAGTGCAATGGGAATGAGTGTGTCCTTGAGTGACCTAGTCAAAGTTCTGACTTGAATCCGGTCGAGGAAATACTTGAAAACTGCTGCCCATACGCATTCCCGGAGCAACTCTCACGAGCTTGGGGAAATGCGCCAAGGAGAACGGGGAAAAACATGCACAAGACTCTGCCTACGTAGGGGCTGGACTCCACAGTCGGTACCGTGGTAGGTCTTCAAACGGCTGTGTCTCGCTTAAGATTCTCTTACGTTCCATACCTACGGAATGTTGCTGAATTTTCTTGTTTCTTCTTATGGCGATTGAAGGGTGTCATTCGTTTAGACTCTCTTCACGATGGACACTTGTACCTGACCCCATTGTGAGCTGAAAGGCACTCCACTGTGAGCACGCCGGTGTCCCGGCTCGCTTTGTTTACGATGCCATCTTAATTATATGCACATTCTGCCACCTGTCAGGTCCCTCCGCTTCAGCTATGCATGGGCTGCTCTGTCACTCTGGGCTCTGCGAGCTCAGAATGCACTGGGCTTCCCAGTACATCTGGAGGGGAGAGATTTATATATCATATGCAAATGCATATGAAGTATTTTTAGTAACCCGGGAAACCAGAACCACCAACTGCTCTTAAGACAGTTTACTCCACGGCCCGGGCGTTCTGTATGTTTTTATTAACACTAATTTAAATACATCTGTTCTGATATTCCTTCACTTGTAGGACCTGAGTCACGAGGGTTTGCATAGATAACATCTCTGTATTTCCTTTCTCCTCCCATATTCGAAATAAATGTCGTCGTTGACATCAATGATGACGTGCTTTTGGGTTTGTGAGTCACTGCTTCACGTTTTGTTTACATTCCTAGCTATTGTCATTTGTTGCATAGCATACAGAAGTGTGTAAGGTATCCATTGCCTATAGCTGTGCATTCCATACAGCAGTGTTTCCGAAGCCAGTCCGGGAGAATCCTCAGACAGTCCAGCACCACACTCACACATATCAGGTAATTGGTGTTGTTGATTGGTTGGGAGCTGAGAGGGAGCAAAAATGTGGATGGTCAGGTGGTCCCTGAGGAGCCTCCTCCAGGAAGCAAAGTCCACGAGGTAAGCTACACCCAGCACTAGATGCCAGTCCATCAGAGGTCAATAACTTCAATCCATTGGTCATCCGTCTTCCACCAAGTCCAGTATAGGGTCATGGGGGCGGTATGGTCTCTGCCCTAAGGCAGCACAGGGCACAAGGCTGGGGAATGGCTTGGATTGAGTGCCAACGCACCCTCAGGCAACAGCCGCGATCAGTAAAACGGAGAACATACCATGCATTCAATTTCCTGTCAGCATGCAGCTGTAAACATGCATTAGGCAAAATATCAGATGAAGGACGTAAATTGTTGAGTGTTGGCCAGACATCTAAAAGGAGGATGTCTGATCAATATCCATTTTCAGCAGGGACGTTCTCAGTGGTAAATAACTACTGGAAGATTCATATGTCTATCCTGAAAGCCATATTTGATCTTTATGTTTGTCTCTTTGTGTAGAGGACTTGCTGAAATAATTTAGCCACTCAAGATCTGACTTCTGGTTTGTCGTAGAATCCTCACATCGCTACCATTGTAATATCATCAATAAGTATATATTATGTATAAAATTATGCACAGAATGGACAATTTGAAAAACAGGAAACAGGCCTCTGGAGAACCAGACTGGGGAATGCCGTTTCTTGATTTTGTCTCCTTCTGAGATAATTTAATATCTGTCAAACCTTCTATTCTCCTCAGCATTTTAAGAAACTGATAGGAATGGGACTTCCTGTTCAAAAATCACGTTGCTGGCGTCTCCGGCAGTGAGAGCTAACACTCACTTCCTGTCACTGCACCTCCCATTTCATTTTATTTATCACCCCAAAGGCAGTAGAGTGATTGGAGATTGACTGCCTGCGGATTGCCCTGTCATTGCATTCAGCCAGAATCTCTGCGCCTTGGGTCTTAGGCCTGGCACTGGAGTTGCTTATCAACACAGAGGAATCAAGCAATCTCTCACACTTCAAACTGGGAATCCATTCAGCCTGAGTGTGTGTCCTAATCTCTTAGGTAGCTGTCTGAACTACTAGGGCAGAGAGCGATAGCAAGATTGGGTCAGGGCTCCACTGAGAAAGCTTGTAACAAACGACAGATTTCAGATCAGATTGAGATATTGTCTGTTTGGTACCATGGAGCTGAGCTCAGTGTCGGCCTCTGCAAAACATTTGCACTTTTGACCATTTATTCTCAAGACAGATATAGAGATGCATCGGTAAGGTAACACAAAAAAGGTCAAATAGGCCTATTTAACTATCGTTGTTTTGGGGATCGTTTTAAGTCAGTCTTGATGGATTAATTCCACGTTTTGTTTACTTTTTTAAATCCATGTCACAAAAAAATATTGAACAATGCATTAAGAATGGTTGTGAGAAGCATAATGAAGACATAGAAATTAATTTTATACAAATCCATCTGCATGCAGTAGCTATTGACATAACATTGATTAAACACTGAAATATAGTTGCACTCAAAATTATTCGACCCCCATTGCAAATTCGGTGTATTGGCACTTCCACCTGTTTGCAATAAACAAATCAAACAAACACAATTTAAATAGCTCACCACAACTAATATTACAAATAGTTTCTCCACATTCAACACAAAAAGCCACTTTTAATGACTACTGTAGCCTCAAAATTATTCAACCCCTTCATGACATGATATATGATTTAAAGACATTATATGCCACATAGAGCCATGTCTAGATTGTGGTACATTTGGACATTTTAGCAAGATCCCGGTGAGTAAAAACTTACCAAGAGTTTGTGTCCCTTCCCTTTTGGCGGTTGGGATTCGCTGGCAGTGGGCGTTGCATGGCCGCCAAGTAGATTGACAGGAGTAAGAGCCAATGGGAATTGAGCAATCCATCCCAGGCGATGACAGGAAGTTCACTCTGACAATTAAAGAAAAAGGGACCTACAGAAACAGGAGAGGTATCGATCAAATAAGCAACATATTTTTCAAACTGCCTTAAGAACATGCAATTTAAACTCAGCTGCTGCTTGTACACAATTTGCAAAAATCGTTTCATTTGCATGCACTTCCGTTATTTTACATAACATGGGCTGCTGGCTGGCTTGAATCTTGAAGACGGTGTTCCTTGTGTGCAGAATGATCCTGTACCGCCTCCGGAGAGCTAGTTCAGCCTGGAATCCATGGCGCGTCGTAAATTTGCATGAAAATATTATTTCAAAGTGTTATTTCAAAGAAAGGTTGCTCTGGTTTGTCGCCTCTAATATATGGGAGATTTGAAAAGAATATTTGCGCAGTGGTAATATTTTTTGAAACGCCATGGAACTTTATAGCAATAATTTACACCTAATGCAAATGTCATATTTTAATGTAATGCATTTAATACAGAATGTTTTGAGCAATTACCATATTTCATATGGGTAAGATGGTAACATAACCAAGGATAAAAAATATATGACATTTGGCGCATATTAATTACACCCAATCCCATGCCAAGTCATTTGTCTGATGTGTATTTGGTCTTAGCATAATATATTTAGAACTTGAAGCGTTTATCAATATTTACAGAACTTTAGAGCACAGATCGGTTTATGTTGTGTAACTAATGTTTAGAATGTACACAAGCTGGAACTGTGTGGAACTGCCCCCTGATGGAAATAGCAGTCTTCGTGGGTTTCAAGAGGATCGTCTCTCTTGCCAGGGAACTTAACCGACAGAAAATTGGCTATAATACTTTAAGAACCACTTAATGTATATATGCAGCCCTAAAATTATAAGGGGCTGGAAGAGGAAGGATCTTAAAAATGGTAACACATGACAGAAACTCGCGCCGTCCTGCAAACCATCATCACTCCGAAATGAAAGACACCTTTAAACGCTAACCAGCCGTGAAGTAGATAGCATTTTCTCATCCTTCCTCAAACAGCCAAAATTAGATTTCCACTGTGGTTTACCAACTCTCTTCACATGAATGCAACAAGGATGTGTCAGCCACTTGAATATCTGAAATTGCAATTTCCTGAATCTGAAAGGAGGTACTGAAGAATGAGATAATATCCTTTTTTTAATCTAAACGTTTTTTTTATTTATTTTTTTCGTAATGGCCCATCCGAGTTTGCCTTTGACGTCGATGCAGGGGAATCAGCATGATTAGTCCCATTTCCACGTTTCAGAAATTACGTTAAAGTGATTATGCAGTGATTTGCATGAATTCCGTCAATCCTTGTTTGGTTTTTATCGGATTTTGTCCCACTTGCACTCATCGTATACTTTCAGCCCGAGCTACAAAACAGCTCCCATCTTTTATCTCTTTGATGACAAACACAGACGTCATGGAAAGGTTCCGCATTACTTAATATACACATAATCGTTCACCTGACTGGCAGCATGAGGGCAGAGATAACTTCGGTGATATGTCATCTTCGATATCCTTTAATACAATAAAACACAGCAGAACATATTGTTAAATCAAAGATATCGGTATCAGGCACTCTGCCATGCAAGCTCCCCATCTTCCCCTTTAATGACATCTAAGAATAGATTATAATGTTTCACATTGCAGTGGGTTGCAATCCTAATTGCTTTTTTCAATCCCACAGATTCTAAATGTACATTTTTTTGTTATTTAGTGATCTCAAATACATACACTGTTGGGACGAAGCAAAATGTCAATTCTTTTTATGGAAAATGACTTAAATGCCATCGTTTGGTAAAGGTTAAAAAAAAGATACCGTAAAATACGAAGGTCACTATTAAAATACTTTTGCAGGTACCGTGATTTTATCTATCTATCCATCTATCTATCTATCTATCTATCTATCTGTCTATCTATCTATCTATCTATCTTTAATACCACAGTATTTGCATGATAATGACTAAACAATGAAATTTGTGGGGTTTCAGCTGTCAGATTTTATGAAATGACAGAAATGGAACCCTGATAAAATGGACAAATTGCAAGGTGGTGGGATCGAAGTCCTGCACAGCACATGAGTGGTCATGTGACCTACAGGTGGCAGCAGATAGCAATTTGTGGAGTTTCTCAGTTTTTTCCCCTTTGTTCATGCTTGCCG
>JAODLD010000056.1:3129551-3158067 GCA_026781065.1 Mormyrops boulengeri | reverse complement strand
CATAACTTCCCAATGACCCCCCCCCCCCCACGGCCCGTCCGACAGCATCCCTCACCCTTACAATACCTGTTGCCCCCCCCTTTTTTTTTTTTTTTTTTTTTTAACACAAATAGCAGACAGCATTTCTGCAATTTTCTCCGCGCCAGGTTTGCTTCGCTGTGATCTGGCAGCTGGATTCTGTCCAGTCGCCGGGTAATTTCTGCATAGCTCAAGGATAAATTAATTGCCTGCAGGACTGAGATTACCAGGAAAGCAATGATTAGAATTTAAATTTCTGGTGCAAATGACTGCAACAAGCAAATGGCTTGTTGTAGTTTTACTCAGTTAAAACTTATAAGTTTAATCACCATGTGCGGTTTATTATGCTAAAATTACGGTTTAAATACATATAAAATGTTTCATGCACAACACAATCTGTTACTCTATAATTCTGAAGCAGACAGCAATACCAAGTCAGCTGATATCAGGGTAATCATTTGCGGTCCCTGCGATTAATGCCAAGTCCCTATATAAGTAACTGTGAGGAGGACTGACACCGCTGGCGAATCGTTTGGAATGCATTTGAAATACCAAGTTGTTTCTAAACAGCTTTCTGACGCATCTCATTACTTTACAACAAGTAATTCCCATTATGGCCACCGATAAGCTATCTGCTTATTATTCCCGTGCCTGATGCACCCAAAGAAAGCGAGCCCCTTAAATTTTATTGGTATTTTTCTGAGCTGAAAGTAAATTATGAGACAGTTAACTGGGAAATGGAATACTAAAATGCTCAATGATGAACCAGACTTCTACTTGAAGGTAAAACAAAAGTTGTGGTCATAAATCCAACCAAAAGCACAGCTAGTATCACAGTCAGTCCGTTTCTATGTGATAAAGTAAATTTTATTCATTTAGAGTAACTGTATGTCCAAACAGGATCTTGCTATTCCTATAATATATTTCAGAGGTTAGTGAAATCACATCTTACCTAATTTTTAATATTTATAATTCAATAATAATTTAAAAAACTTGTGATGAATGAGACTTGGTAAATGGCATTATTAATTATGCAATTGTGTTACCAAACTGAATTGTACGAACTGAATGACGTGAAGCATATTTCTTGAAAAAGGGCTTTGGTGTGTGTTGTGGTGTCAGGCAGAGACGGCCGCGTCCTTCAGAGCTGGGATGTGGTTAAAATGGACAGTGCGGAGCAGATGACAGAAGCCGTTAGCATCAGACATTAGCTGTCCGACGTGCCCGTGAAGGCTGCCACATGGTGAAAGTGACACCCTGCTTGTCCGTTTAATCCCAGGCCCAGGGGGGCGACCCAGGCGTACCGCGTCACCATTGATTACGATGTCGAGAGGTCAGAGCGGCCTACAATGTCATCTATACACACCTCATATCTTTACTAAAGACATGTTGGAAGTTATGATGCCGGACAGAACAGGAAGTGAGATTTCAGGGAAAAGTCTAATCACATATTACAAAAAGAGGATTTCATTTCATTGTGTTACATATGTCATAGTGCTTTGACAATCAGTCATCATTTTTTTTACCTTTTTATGCAGGGGTCTTTGCATATATGTGTCTAAACATAAAAAAAACGCTATCTGCGTGATCATTCGCAATGATAAGGGCAACCAGAACATCCCAAAGGCTGAGGCAGATATCCAACACATGGTACGGCATAAAAGTCCATAACAGAGATATCAGCATTCTGATGAAGGTCGTTGTCAGTTATACAAGCTCCATTATTGATAAGCGTTCTGCATTCTGGCCTCCATCCTAGATGTTCGCAAAAGGGGAATTAAAAGGGGGATATTAAATGTGTGGGCTACCCTGCTTTTGGAAAACAGTTGTCTTTCATTCTTTTTTAATTTCTGCAGATTTTATAATCCAAATCAAGCCCTCTCTTATCGGCCCATCTTCAAGCTATATTATCAATCTTTTAGCTGCTTATCTTGGGGAAGGGGGGGCGGGAGGAGCCTATCCCAGGCAGCATTGGGCACAAAGCCGGGGGGGCACCCGGGATGGGACAGCAGCGGATTCAGCGGATATGAAATTGTTGTCTAGAAATTTTGCCCAAATAACGTAATTCCAAGGTGCCTCCCATCCAGCTAGAAGGTTTTCCTCAGTTACCGTACGCGATGGTGTCACTGAGGAGAATGGGGAAACAGGCAGGTTTCCAGTTTCAGCTACTCCAGCCTGACACTTATTTCATTATTATGAAGTTTGTCGGCCACCGTGATTCAGGAGACATCTTCAATAAGTGGTTATCATCGCCCGTTTTCGAAAATGAGTGATGAAGCGCATTTACCTTTCATAGAAGTGAGCCTCGATGTCCTTCTAACCCACAGCTGTATTTACGCAACACGATAAAGCACATGAAGATGAAATGCATCATTTTAAACCATATTATTTGTTTTCATAAATTATGTCCTATTCGTTCTTGGATGTAGGTTTTTTTTTTTGTTTTAAGGTGGAATGAAAGGTTTCTTAGGTTAAAAAAGGTTTTATTATAAATACACCAAAACAGCGATGTTAAAAGTATTAAAACGGTAAAGAAATGCCTTGTTTAAATTCTTTACAGCTGCATTTACTACATGTGTTCTACACTTATACGATTTACTCAGAATTGAAGGTGCTACCTTTAAATTATGCAAAGTAGATAAAGCGTGGTTCACTACCCCAGAGGCGGGGGGGTTGCTCTGCACCTTGGCCTGTCCTGTATGATCGTGTGCATGTACAGTATGTGCCCCGTTATGGCCTGGCGTGCCATCCAGGTTGTCACCCATAGCTGGGTGTTTGGAACAAGTCATCATGGCATATGGATAGACAGTGGAAAAGTGTGACTTTAATGTGGGGAGGGGGGGATATTCTCTGGCAGAGCGTGGGATTTATTTTCTGTTATTCATTTTAAGTTTGAGAGCGTACCTTATCAGTTTTTGCATGCTGGTTGTTGTTATTAAATCAAACATGTAAGCCGGAAGTTGTGCTTAAAATGATTTGCAATATCTCACCGAAAACTGATTAACTTGGAGGTTGGATTAAACTCGTTCTTTATTTGCACAGACGGAAGTGCCTTCGGCGGTATCTTTGGTAGATTATGCAGTGCAGGGATTCCACGTAATTCTGTCCAGTTCTTTAACACATGCTGCCTTCTCTCTGCGTCCAGGACACTTTCATATTTAAGTCCTGCATTCGCCGGTTAATTAATATCCCGGAACTGTTAATATGCATCGTTTATTCTTACTATTATTATTAAAGGTACGTACGTAATAATCATCATCCTCAACAAGTTACCTGTGGAGTTCATTTCAGTTCATTTAGCCGATTATATAGCTGTTTTTGCTTCCGAGCTCATTACCAAACACGATATTAGTTTAAGGAATCATATGTTGACCGATTGAAATGAAATGACAAATACATTACTTTTCTTTTTATCCTCCACGTTGCATCATTAAATCTATGCGATGCTTGTTTATCCGTAAACATATTTTTGTCTAAGTGCGCTTCTTTGAGATGGCGTGCCATTTCGCCTATCTAAGGCATTTTAATATGATTTAGGGGCAGGGGAGCCCCCTCCCCGAATTACAGCCGATAACCGGAGTTGCGTTTAAGTCGCCTTCTTGACGTCCGATCACCGTTCGATCTCTCGCATGATAGATTCCTTCGCTGGTCGGGGGAGTGGATCCCGGGGAGCGAGTTGATCCCTGGCGGTGACGTCAGCCCCCCATCCCTCTCCCTATTTCTGCCCCTTTGCATACGCTGTGTGAGCCACTCTCACCGCGTTTATGCTGTGCAGCGCCTCAAACTACATACTTTCACAGCACCGGGGTATGAGGCGACACAGCGCCCAGAGTGCTGGAGGTACAAGCATTCTGCGCCTCCAGATCCTCACATGCGTCTGCTCATCCGCCGGACCCTCTCTATGAAGACTTACAGCAGCGCGTTGCAGAAAAGAGATCAAGAAAAACAGCGCGAAAGGCGCTGAGTGGAACATCCTAAAAGGAAAAATAAACACATGTGCTTAGATTGCGGATTAATGTCGTAAATGCATTTTGGATGTAACTAACGGCTCTGCTCTTCATCGGGAACGACCGAGGTTAAAGTAAACCAAAATCCCAAGAATGATGTTAAGGTAAGTCTGATTATACGAGAATAAACTGAATGATGGTTAAAAGGCAGAAACTGAAATCTTCTTGCGCCTATCAGTGCCCGATATTATGAGATAGTTACGCTCTATAGCTTTTACTGACGGTCTTGAAAAATGTTATTTTTATACTTGTTCTTGCATTATCGGAATATAAATTTTTGCCGTGTGATTCCACTGGCTTCCTAATGTAATACATGTACTTATCCATTGCATGAACTACATCGCGGAAATGTGTTTATTTGTTGCGATCTACTTAAACTTGTAATCTTCGCAGTAAATTACCATGAATTGTGAATGGCTCTTTTACGAATATACAGAGCTGTACTATAGCCGTGCTTCTACTTTCAGCAGCGCAGCCTTCCTGCGTATGCATATTTCCGTAAACCAAATAAATGGTCAAAATAAACGTGTAACATTGTACGTATGATATCGCAAAAGACATGTTCATGCCGGTATGCTTACATATTTATGCTCTACATGAGAGCGGTATTTCGGAACGAAATATCAAGCCTTTTTCAACAAAAACGACCGTGATTTACAAACCGAATTCAAAGGTGGGCGCCTAAGTGACATTCTGTCCGTCTAAGTTTAATGTACATTAATAAGGTCTAAACGAGATTTAATCACGGAAAGCCAACGAAATTAATATTTGGGCTGATTTCTGGAGAAGGGAAACTGTCCTTTGAATGTTCTTAGAAGTTTAAAAATCATATTCAGTATTTTATAAATATGTTTTATAGCGCGATAATGCACGAGATTGCTATTTGTGCAACTTCTGTCCATTATTATTATTATTATTATTATTATTATTATTATTATAGTGGCCAGTAATTGCCTTTTTTGAGGGTGTACATGGTCGGCGGTACATCTCCCGTCAGAAATCGCAGACAGCTTCACGCAGATTTGGTTTAATACAGCACGGAGTTGGGCTGCAACCACAAGGGTCCATCTGCTTGGCGAAATGCGCTGCGATCTTATCCTCTTAGCATTATTAGTGAGGACACTGCGGGGTCCATCACTTGCCCGTCTTCTTGTGGCATTGACTTTTGCTTGTTGACATTTCATTTTAACATGGAAGTATAGTGATCGTTGTGTGTAGAAAATCGCACTGGGCAGATTAGCGCTCGGCTGCTTGCAGACACCCAGGGAAGGTTGAAAGCGCCCTGCTTGTTAACTATCTCGGCCGCTAGGGGGCTTTGTGCACTGCCAAATGAATGGAATAAGGACCGTATTATGGGATTTGCCCCGAGCTCTCCTGCACGTTTTACGACCCCGTTTTGAAGATGGTGGCCGTTGTAAGACCAGTTAAACATCGTTTAATTAATATTGCATTTGCTTCTTGAGAATATACGCCATAGTTAGCGCGATTGTAATGAAGAAATAAACATTACGGGTACAAAAGGGAGAAAGGTCAGACATTTGTATTGGATAGTTTTGGCTCTGGACCCATTGAAATTTATTGACGAGAGTGTCATTAGAAGTTTTCATTTTTGTTTAACCTCTCCTTTACAGACAGTTGAGGTGTGTAAATGCCTAAGTGTTTTGTAAGTGACTACTTTGACAAAGTGTTCTGACTGTGAGCAAATTAAACACTCAGAGATGAAATGACTAAATCTTTTTTTTATTAATTGAGGGATGTACTGATGCAGCTCAATTTGCAGTTTTGGCACAAAGCAATTTGGACTGTTTAACAGTGTTTTTGGATGAATTCCAAGTGGGTTCCTTTGAAACCAAAAGTCGGAATTTGTCTGCTTTGAGAAAAAGACTGTTTGTACTATTTAATATTTTACAGCTGTTAACTGTAATATGAAATTGGTGGACTGTAAAATTTTATCTTTTTATTTTTTCCCATCTGAAATGTTAGGCATTAGTTGTATGTTTCTAGCCATGTGCATAATACAAAATAAACTAACCTGCTTTATAGATTGTTTTTTTTGTTATTAGCAAAAGGCCTGTTAGCATCAGGCTGCTAACCAATGAGACTGGCATTGATTTTGAACACACCTAGATAATTGATTCAATGAGCAAGATTCACCCAGTGGGATAGTGATCTTTTCAAGACTTATCGAAATGACTATCTGTCTATATATAATCTGCACCACAGGTTCTTGCATAAGTAGTGTTATATTGACCCTGGAATTGTGTTAATTATCAATATGCAGTAAGAGCCAAAGTGTGCAGTGTACTAGCTAGAATTTACTCTATAGGGTTTTGTTGTGTCACCAATATTTTTGATATAGATAAGATTGTGTAATGGAATTGAACTCAATGGTAAGTACAAGGTAAAGAGATGCATTGAACACTAATACTGAAAAGGAACAATGATGAAAGAGAATATTTTTCCTTTATAAGATTTGCATAATTGTTTTTCGTCCCGTGAATCAACTATCCAAAAAATTGCTAGATGAAATGCTGCGTTCTGTATTGCGTAATGCATGTTCCAATATCAACCCTGCTTTTATGTTTGATACATCTCATTCGCATTGTTTTACTAAATCAGACTGCTGCTCACGTGGAGTTAAATGGATGAAAGATTTGGAAATATATTTAAATTAGGTAACTGTGATTTAGGTGGGAAGATAGATCTTTCATGGCGTCTCGAGGGGCTCAAATTTTGTTGTGTGCATATTATTTATTTATATATTTACACTGTACCATGTACACATTTTTTTGGAGGGGGGGTCACACACAGAAAAGATGTGGTACCTCATTTTATCGTTTTTTTCCAGTTGCCAGCAACCTGTTTTTGATATTCACTGGACCCTCCTTTCTGAAAGCACAGTCAATCACTTTGCCGTCCGACTCCTTTGATACCGAGGAAACGGCTGTGTTTTACCCAGCTGTCCTTATCTTCCGCCAGGCTCAACTCCTCCTTCTCTGCATGTCAGTGTCACCACTGTCTTCTTCAGGCTCTGATCTTCTCGCCTTTTCTCAGCTAGCCTGACGTTCGATTTAATCTTAAATCGCCCGTAATGATCCGTGTGTGCGAAGGAGTACATTAAGGTTGTAATTCAGTGGTGGAAACAGCCTAAATGCACATCCACCATCTGATAGCGACTTCAAGAGCCGGCGTTAATAGGAGGCCTGCAGATGGGAGTTTAATTAGCTCATATCAGGATCGAACACGGCACAGCTCAGCAGAATGGTGTCGAAATGCCCATAATAGATGCCATGTTTGCAAGCCATGATTTGAAGAAATCATGGTGAAGTTCTTAAAGTCAGTGTTTTCACCCAGATACCATGATCTAACGATGCTGTACAGCTCACTGTAAGTTCACTTACGAAGAAAAAAAGAGACGATCAAACATTTTTGATGATCTCGGTGATACATATATAAAACACTATGAAATAACATTTAATTTGAAGAAGTTTTCTTTGGTTATGGATCACACCATCATGCAGTTCTTTCCTGCTCATATTTATTGTCCACTGCTGTTCTTATTTTCTGTCTGGCACTGTGGTGAGTAGGAAGCATTCAACTAAGAAATCCATTGTTCTATATACATATGACAATAAAACTAAGAAAAAAGGAAATCTTGAAACTTTGAAACCGTATACATGTCATTTTGAATCACGCTCAGACCCAGGTAATGTCGGTGAATCTGTTTTCATATGTCATGAACTCCTCATATTCTATATTTATAGCACCTATTTTTTTTGTCCTACTGGGGCCCTAATTCTGGGTATTTTCAGAGTAGCTTAAATGGTTCTGACCATTGGTGGGAATTTAACGGATAAAAGAACGGATGATAGATGCTACCCAAATAAAATGAATTGTATTAACAACATTTTGCACCAGTTTTCCTGGCAAGCATGTTCTCCCTCGGAAAATGTGTGCCCTTTTCTGAGGAAAGTTCTGCCGCTGGTTTGCCGTTAGGTACGGCTGCGCTGTGTGTCACGGCTGGAAACACCACACTGACTGTGCAGCCCAAACTCATCAAGTAGGATTGGCTGCACATATGGAGGGTAGAGTGCCATCGCTTCCAGTGGCACAGTGTGCTTCCAGTGCGATCTGCATAATTTCTGTTTGCCAGTGAATTGCTTTGCCTGGGAAGTAATCGATACCTGCAAGGCTAAGGTCGTACGTACAGCTCTTTCCGTAGATGTACATTTTTGGTGTGTGCCTTTTACTTTTCCCAGGAGACTGTTTTACCTGTACAGCATTAAAAACAGGCCCCTTTGTGTTGGCCAAGCAAAATAGACTTTCTGTCTTGAACGTGAACCAATCGATTGTAATTATTATTTGTATCTATGAAAGGTATATGGCAACCTGATGAATTATTTAGGTTTCACTTCATCACCTTTATGTTTTTTTTTTTTTTAATTATTATTATCCCTGAAGCAATTGTATATTTGGCTGATCTGTGAACAGTGAATGACCACATTGCTCATTGTACATTACTGCACACTGACATATCAATGACTGATCTGCATTCAGCTTCTGCTATTCCCATCTACTTCAATTAGACCAATTGTTTAACCTTGTTGATGTAATCTATTGAGTTAGTTATACTTATCTCGTGTTCATGTGCCTTCAGCATGCAACTTTGGTCAGTGGGCTGGAGTGAAATTTTCAATTCGAGACAAGTGTGCACACACATTTTCATGTATGTAACAGTTTTATTACCCACTAAAATAGTCCATAGGGTTTTCAGAATAGCCCAACGCTTTTCATGTAGCTAATTTTAGGATTCCGGCTTGTCGACTTGTTCCTGGTCAGGAATCCTGGCTTAGTTTTAACTTTGCTGTGGCTGGAAGTGATTTGGAAAGTCAACGTCTCGCTGCTCCTTGGCTTCATGTACAGCTCATCTCCAGACCGAAATGGAGCCCCATTTAAGTCCAGGTCCCTGGCACCCTTCTGCAGGTGTCTCTGCCCGCGGAGATTAGCTTTCTGAGAATGCTGGCTGCCGGTAATATGCAGAGGTTTAATCTCAGCCCAGCAGTGCCATCAGTTCAATAGATTGGATCCTGCTGTTGTACCTTTGACAGGAATCATAAGCTAAATTGCTCTAGTGGAAAAAAAAGGTCAGCCACATTTATCGCTAAAATTCGTCATATTGGAAGCTAACCATCCATGTTATTTTGTTTGTTTTACACATCTTAGTAAAATACATTCGCAGGCAATGCAAAATAAATAATATGGTTATGTATTGCACTCGGTGTAACTTGCTCCTGCTCATCGGTAACTTTTTTTGTATGGGACTGTTTGAAAGTCGATCGTTTATTTGGAACTTTCGGTAACTGGATTTCGAGACGGCGAGCGGAAATGAAACTGCAGCTTCCCGCGTATTATTCAAATCACACAGATTTATCATGTTACTCTACAATTCAGTGATGGAATTCCAATTAATACTTGACAGGTTTCTGAATGTGTTCCCGGTAATAAGTGATTTTATATGGAATAAATCTACCCTGCACTTTTGAATTTTCTTGCTGATAATAAAAAATATGTATTTCCCCAGAATGTAATATGGTGCAGTGGCGTCTGGAGCTTAAAGTATTTTGGGAGGGCGGCAGATTTTTGTCATTGACTCTCCGGGAATGATCATCCTCACCTGCTGTGGAGAGCGGATGCCGGGACTTGGAAGCGAGGATCACGCGCTCACTTGTTTCACGGGGTCGGCAAACTTAGAGGCAGGAAGTGGTTCGAACACCGGCCTGTCGGGTGTTCCGCACGCACAACGCTGATGCTCGCTAATTAATTCGGAATCTGCCTCTACCTGCCACATAGGTGCTGCATATGGTGGGAAATTAAAAATCTCAACTAATAGCGACGAGGATGACGGCTCCTCTCGTCGTTTTTATCGTTTAATCGCTGCCTAGCCTCACTAAAGAGAGGCGCATGAAGTCCTAAACACAGCCATCAAATACAGAAGGCAATTACTCGTGCTCTGAGAAGAGTCTGATGCGTGATTCCGGCTCCCACCATGGCTCTTAATTACGACGTTTCGCTCGTTTGCACGGGCGTGCCAGTGCCTGCTAATTAGCTAAGAATGAGACTCGACGGAGTCCTCGGCGAGCGCCGCTGTGCGTCTCGCCATGTAACGCCACACTCCCGTGGACGGAGGGGCTCTCTTCACGTTCGTCCTGTTCCATTCTGTCGCTGCCCGTTTAACAGAGCCGCTCGCCAGACCGCCTCTCCTTCGTTTAGGCCCTCAGAGGCTGAGCGGCTTTGTGGCGGATTACATGATGAACGTGCGGGGCGTGATTCAGCGCACGCTGCCCAGGGGACGGCCGGACGGCTGCGACGGTGAAGGACACGTGCTTTTTAATCTCAGCCTCAGACGCTGCTTTTTTTGGGAAATGTGTAAATAGGTTGTAAATACGAGTGATGATTTTGTTTGCAAGAGGCTCGTCTTGTTATGTATTTTGCTTCTTCTTTGATGCTAGAATGGTTATTTAGCAGCTCGTGGTCTGGAAGATGTTCATTCATCCATCTACCCATTTTCCATCCAGTTCTCCTGGAGAGTAATTTTTTGCAATTTTTATTGTCTCATGAAGCAATGGTGCGGGGGGGGGGGGGGATTTGGTGTGCCTTCTGTCCAGCTCTGGGGGTGGGTAACCACATTTACCAGGGTTAATTCAGTTCTCCTGCCCCTCGTTCCTGCATGTGTAACATGGTTTGTTCTGTTTCGCATTGGCCCCCAGTAACCCAGAACAAGGTTTTGATGCTGGTCCCATGACCACAGCTTGCCTGCTTTGGCTTCTTTTCTCGCCTCCACTGCACAGGACTCAACCTGGTTTATTTTTCGCCCATGGATCCAGCCCCTTTCTTTGGGAGCTTACATTTGCTGGAACCCATCAAGTCCAGAAAATGCTAGCAGATATCCCCAGTATACCAGTTAGTTTAGTGCCAGGTCCCTGTGTCCAATGGGTCTGTTCGCTATCCCTGCCAGAGATGTTGTCATGTAGGCCCAGTGATTTAAAGGTTGGAAAGAGGGGGCGTGATTATGATAAAAGCACAAAAGGTGCCTGGCTGTCCATCTCTTCTCGCTTGGTTTGAAATCCAGCCTTATATGAGGCCTGGCTTCAAGCATGAAGATGTGAGTCGCGAGAAGCCCCGTCTTCATCAGTGATTGGTCAGCAATCCTGGAATAACATCTTGCACAATCCCTGACACAGCCTTCATCATAGTGGCAGGTGACGCTCCCTGCTAATTTTCCCTAAATGCACTGGGGCAGTGGATATTCAGGTCTCGTTTGAATGATTTTGAGTACTCTCATCATCTTGGGAAGTAAAACACACTTAGCTATTTTTTATTCATATGATGATCAAAGACGTTGACTGTTATCTATTCAATAAGCATCTTTCAAGCAGTAATGGAAAGAGTGAGCAGGCAAAAAGTGAGCTTTGTGCTAGAACTGTGGTCCTGGAACGTAGTTCCTAACAAAGCTGGCCCGTTGCTAGAAGATGGGATAGTGGGTTGATAACCATTGAATGAACCATTGAGCCGAATGAAGCATTGAGTCCATGGACACAGCCGACTGATGGGTCCCCAGCCCTACAAAAGAAAAGCAAAATTTAAGAGGGTCTATCTAACGGGGTCCCAGAAAGCTAATCCTGCATCACGCGACATTGCGAAGGGATCACTGATCAAGCCTGACCACGGAGAATAAAACCCTCTCATGCTAATAATGACTTTTGTGCCGTCGCTACATGGGAGTGTTATGGTTTCAAAGACGCTGCTCGCATTTAACATAATGATTGTTGGCTTTTTTTAGTTATGGGACCTACTTCTTTGTAGAAGCAGACCCTGAGATCCCTGCTGGTGTCAAGTCAAATTACTCACTGTGAATTCGTGTAAATAGCCGCGTGTGAGAAACTTTTTGATCATCCTTACAGGTTTTTTTACTCTCTGTAAGGGTCTGGTTAAAAGGGGAGCAGCGGTAGAGTCCACAAAAGACAGACCTCATTCATCCGAAGTCCACAGGACAGTTTGATACCTGATTGTGTTTTGAATTATTTGTTGTTGCCGCATCATTTATGATTCCTCAGGAATACGAAAGATAATTAAAATGAAGCTATGTGCTCTCTCGATCTGCGGGCGCTTGAGTTATCCGCATTGTGCTGTGTCGAGAGGCTTGTTTCATGTCGTGACAACACGCCAGTATATCCTGTCCCTCTCCTGTGCTTTGTGCCGGCTTTGTTTTGGTAACTTCCCCATCCGGCATTGTGCGCCACTCGATGTCGAGGCAGAAAAAGGATGTGTTTCGAGCTTCGCTAGGCACTGTCTGGCTGTCAGCTGATGGGCTAGGAACCACGGGATTAGGTCTTGGTGTTCTTTCTGGCCTTTTGTTTAAAACTAACGGTGGAAAAAAAAAAAGAAGAAGAAGCAGGTTCTCGTGGAAAGGCTCACGTCCAATGAAAACACTGTCACTGTTTCCTTTAGATACATAAGAGGCCCAGTGGTCGAGGTTTCTCTCTTTGGCCAAGGTGCAGTTTGCAGCTACGGAGAAGGAGAAGGAAGTCGAGGGAGTGAGGGGATGTAGAGATGATGTCAGAGCGACACATCTTTAAAGTGAGTTCTTGTGGAGTAAGATGTTGGGGAAACTACTACTGATTCAGAACAAGCCTGGCTACTTTTGCCCAGTGGGCAGAGGAACCTTCCAGAAAGCCAAGATGGTCTGTTTATTTACTAGTGCCGTACGCTGCCCGGAGTTGCTTACACGCCGGAATTTTTTTACCCATTTATGCAGTTATAAATGTCCAAATCGGATGGGACCATACAGCTGGACCCCTCCCGGGAGCCCATGACCACCGTGTTACCTGATGCCTCATACTTACTGTGTGAGAAGCCACAGACAGAGAGAGAGAGAGAAAGAGAGAGGCATGGTCCAAACGTTCACAGAAGACAGATATTTTGACCTTGGTTATTGACCACAGTAGACGAGCCTTTCAGAAGACGTTACTGTACCGTGTTTGCCAACCACACGCTCCCCTCTCCGTATCCGCCATCTGCGCTGGCTATGAGAGATGACATCATTGCTAACCGCAGTAGCGCGGCTCCGATTTTGCTGGGCGAACATGGCCGCAGATTAATATATTTCAATATATTATTAGGGGTCCAAGCAGCGTAGCTGCTGAATCCCTATTGTTTTTATTATTATTATTATTATTATTATTATTATTATGATTGGATTGTCATTTACTTTCTGGAGATATTACATACTATTTCTGTGTGTTTTTTTTATTTTTTGGAAATAACTATTTTCACTTGTAACGAGCAAGCGCGTGAAAAAATGCTGACAAATCCAGCAAGCGCGTAAATTAAACCTGCTGTTCCTTTAAGGACACTATTTCCGACAGTAGGAAGCATATTAAATGATATAGATAACCATATGTGCCTTCAAATTCAAAACAAGCTAAAACAAAAAGAGCTGGCATTAATGTGTGTTTTTCAGTACAATAACACTGTCTGCCATCCCATTGTTTCTTGTCTTGGCATGAACTTTCAGTCTTTCCGCTACCTGAGGTGTTCAATCACTGTTACTTCACTGGGAGTGACTCTGAAGTCAGACATCTGTACAGGAAGCCCTCCGCGTACGCGAGGGATATTGACATATCCGGAAAAATGACTATTGGGAATGCCGACTTTGACTTTGATGATGCCCTTTATTCCTGGGCCCTCTGCCTCCAGGTAGCTGGTTTCCTGGGCAAACAGCTGGGATATCGACTGATGCTGCCTGGACAATCCTGCCAGAGAACTTAATCCTCTTGTCTCTCTCCTGCTGTCAGAACTTAAACTTAGATTCCGGTGGTTAGAGGCAGGTAGCGTGTGAACACAGGGATGTCTCATGCATTCATGCAGGTCAAATATTCCCCTTCCTTCCCATTGCAGGACACTCGCATGCTCTCTATCTGCACGGACACACGTGTGCATGCACCCAGTCTGAGAAGTGCAGGTTCAGGCATGCAGTTTTGCAGTTTTCAGTCTCTGGCCATGTGACATGATTGAGAATACCGCTGAAAGTCCTGCATCCTTTTCTCTGCACTCCCTTCCAATCATGCATGAGATCAGACTGGTTCTTCAGCAAGACTTTGATAATATAAGGCTTTGATAATCTTATGTCCTTATTAGAATATAAACATGAGTGCGTTCCCTTCAGTCAATTGACCGCTTCAGTTACACCACGCTGTTTTGTTCCTGGTCAAATGAGTTTGAGGTGGGTTATTGTCAGTGCTTCTGAATGTACATCACATTTTTTTGTAACCTCATCATCTCAGGCCATACTGTTCGGGGGGAGACCTGCCCTATGCTGCCCGAAATACACTGCAGCCCTGATTAGGAGAAGTGGCTAGAGGATGGATGGATGGATGGATGGATGGAGAACTCATAATCAGACTATAGAGCACCCCTGCCTTTGTAATTCAAGTTTCATCAAGGCCAGCACTTGGCAGTGAATTAAACTAAAAGTGTGCTAAAACTGACTTACGCAAATTTGGATGAATTAGCTTTGCACTATCTCCTCCAGTCCACATGTATAAGGCTGTTAATATGGATAATTGGCTGCTTTCATCTTTAAGAGATAAAAACGTGTTTCCCCCCCCCAGTGTACTGTTATGTAGAGTTCATTGACAGCATACTTACAGATTTGCTACCTCTGGCTCTGCTCTGTTACCTGTACATATATTTGGCCACTTGACGCCAAGATTTTATGTCTGTGAACGGAAATATCCAGAAATCACTGCAATGTAAAACGTTACCTCCTATGTTGTCTGGAAGCTGGCTGGAGGGGCCTGACCTTTAACCCCAGCCTGTTCCCACCAGAAGTGCCACAGTGGTCGTTTAACACCTCGGGCCTGGAAAGGCTTGCTGAGTCATACCTCCGTGTGAGTGACGGGAAAAAAGCACATGCATAAACAGGTAACATGAAAGGGCCTCTCAAGGTTTTACGTAAGAGGATTAGACACGAGATACGGGATATGGTGGGATAAGCAGAAAAATGCTCATCCGAAGTACAATAAGCGTCTCGGGTAGGAGGCCCTCCTGACGTGGGGCCTCCGGTCATTCCAGGAGACTGCAGACAGCGCCCAGGATTGGAGACCAGCCGGAAGCTAGGTTAGCCCGGAGCCGCTAGCGTACGGCAACTTCCCTGTATCTCTACCTGTTATTGTCCCCATAGCAACCTAGAAGAAAAAATTCCATTGACTGGTTTAGCTTGTCTTCCTGTGGATTTTCGTACAGGGGCATCAATGTGTGTCTATATCGGGGGATTATTTTTCCGAGAACCAAACTCCATCAGCACATTTTTTGGGTGGGTGTGTGTGTGTGTGTGTGTGTGTGTGTGTGTCTATGTGTCTGTGTGTTTGGGGGGAGTCCCAGCGATACCCTCTGCTCTATATTTGTGAATGTCACTTCTTATATTATATTATATTATATTATATTGGAGAGGCCGCATGTCTCATAAAATATGGTTATTTACATATCTGTTGTATAAATAAAGTATTTTTATTCCTATATATCTTTATTTTACTGGTGGATATGTACATCTCTTTAAATCTAGTAACATAGTCACATGTTTTTTTTACAAACAGTACTTTTATGTGTGTGTGTGTTTCTTTAAATCTAGTGGCATATTCACATATCCATGGTGCAAAGAGTAAAGAGTATTTTTTATGTCTATATATCTATAAATGCCACTTTATTTATACTGGAGCAGACACTTGTCTCTTTAAATCTTGTAGCTTATTCATGTACCTGTAGAGTTGTCCATAAAAACATAAAAAATAGGGCTCTCCAGAAAAGAGAAACAAAAAAATCAACAATAAACAAATCAAATAAATAAATAATTGTTTTTTGGACCAAGCACACTTAGTTCCTTTGCGAAAAAATTCAGTTTGGTTAGTTAAGTATAATAATACTTTATGCTTTTTTGGACAACCCTAACCTACCTGTTATATAAGTGCAATAGTCAGACAGGCCTCCAGGGGGCAGAATGATGGCTGTGCAAGCAGGACATTGTTTTGGCGGCGCCTGTCCTGTTTATTTGCATCGCTGCTGCCTAGCATTTGCTGAAGTGCTTCTCATCATGCGGGCCGTCCTGCGCTCTGCAGCGGTCTCACATGCCGCTTTTGTGCTGCACCTCGCAGTCAGGCGGCCCGGCTGTGATACAGATGCTGGGATTATCTCTGTAGGTCTGCGACTGAGGGGTGAGGGGCGGAGGCCCGTTATCCCGCTCGGGTCAGGGTGAAGTAGAGCTTCACCTTCTCTTGGGATGCGCCTCTGTAGAAGGTTTTCTCATTATGGTCTGTTTGCCTCTGACAGTTGTGGGTAAACCAGGGCCCCTGGCCGACCGTTTCACGCCTGTCTCTATCGCATTTTGTCCCATCTCGCTTCTTTCTGTGGGTGGGCGATTGAATCTGGCAGCAGCCTGGGTTCAAAGCCATTTCCCACAATGCTTATCTGCACAGCTGACATCGTGTGTTACAGGGGCGGATAGCCTGCTTGGTTTTAATCCCACTTTCTCACAAATTCTTGGTTATATACGGTACGTGCCTTTCTGTGGTCATCATGTTCCTCTCATTAGGGGAGGAAGGTGAAATGTAAGCTGCACATAAACTATATTAAAGTTGGGCAACATGAAATACATAAGCTGGGTCTTAATATCGACCAGGAATTTCTGGTTATTTTGGAAGTGTAAAAGTTCTTAGGAAAATCATTTCTGAGCTGGGCCGGCACTGGACTCTTTGACAGATCATCAATAATTACAGAATACAACTGTAAATTGCATGCTATTGATTTATATGCCAGTGATTTCGTTCTGTTTTGTTTTTCTTTTTTGTGAATTATTAGGTTTGAAAGCTAAAGAAAGACTTCTAGCATGTATTGGATTTTGTACGTCTGTCTGCTTTCCAAAGTGGAAATGAAATTTTAGTCCATTAAGCACTATGAACAATATTTTATTTTAGAATGGGTGCCATAATAAAAGAATAATGATAAAGATGTACTTTGCTGTAATGGAGCGTGCGCGTGTGTGTGTGTGTGTTTGTGTCTGTGTCTGTGTGTGTCTGTGCTCCCTTTAAGAGAGTGAGTGGTATCCAACATTGCATTACTCAGTCACTTCTGTCTTAGATTTTAGAGTGGAACTGGCTCCTCAGTACTTTGCAGTCGTTTCTCTACATGATTAATTACATCATTAAGGACATCAGTGGGACCCAAAGGGCGGTGGGATGACATATGTTTATCGTAGCCACCGTCGGTGTTCCGGGGTCAGGGGTCTCCAAAATCAGATGCCGTCCAGACGCCAACGTCCCGGCACCGGAAAGTCCAGAGGGAGGAGGCTGCGTCGGCAGCCATGCAGTCGCACATATTCTGACTGAGTCCCGATCCCCGTGTCTCCTTGGCTCACACAGCCAAGTGACCTTGAGATGGCTCAGCTCGGAATTCCACCGCTTCTACGCGTGCGGTTTCCGGAGCACCACGGGTGTCAAAAGCCGTTAAAAGATCCAGCAGCTTTAAATCATCAGCGGTTAGTCCTGCTTGCCATGAACAATTCATTTCTCCTGTTTCTAGAATATTCTCACCCCGTGTTCACCCTTCCCCCATGTTCTTCTGTGTAAGGAGGACACATGACTGTAGTACCATGTTTAATCTTCATTTTACAGTAGCTTACATCTGAAAGTCTTTCTTGCTCAACATGAATGAAAGTGTTTGGCTCAGCAGAAAAGCATAAGGTGATTTCTACAGATCTCTTCCGAAACATGACAGAGTAAACAAAGGCAGCTCCCAGCTCGAGAGAACAGGAGTGTTTGTTTGATTTCAATACAGGCTGCTTACTTGTATCTCCCTGTCACCGAGGCTGTGATTTTCATTGACATGACAGTGCAAACCACTGTTAGCCAGAAACTCAGGCAAACCAAAAAATCATAGGGTCTGTATTTACTTTTGTTTTTTATGTATTTTATTGACTGTATTTAATGTAACTTTTTTTTTCATTGTTCGTACCTATGTACCATGACATGACATGTGAAAATCTTCATTTTCATCGAAAAAACACGTATTTACCAGATAAGCTATTCGATCATTGTCCGTTTGCTTAGTATGGAATGAATTGTGCTCCTAAAGTCCCTCTGAACTCAATACTGTTATTTTAAAAGGAATATGACTTTCCCCAGGGCTCGAGATATTTCTAAGGGAATCACCCGCATGACATGGCAAAACAAATCGTTCACTCTTAATGCCTTCTAATGCCTAATGTACTTTTAATGTTCCGCATAACTTCTAATCCCTGAGCTCGATTATGTCAGCCGAGGTCTTTCTGAGGACGCTGAATGCTTCTGTGGCGAGCATGAATCCACTCGTGTAAATGGGCTTCTGGGAGAGTTTGATTACTAAACGAGGAATTTCCATAAAAATTGGCTCATTTCAGATTTTTTGTTCTGTTTTTGTTTGGTAGGAATCCGTACTGAATACTGCTCATTTTGTTTTCATTAAAAAAACAGACCTCTTTGTGTTGTATGTCATTTTCTGCTGTTCGATGCTGTTCCTAGACAGTATCTGGCAGTCATCTGCACTGCGCTTTACTTTTCGTAGCATGGAAGGTTTTTTCATTGTCAGTAGATGCAGAGAAGACCCTGTCTTTCACTGTAAATATAACAGCATTACGTTATATAACATATTCTCAGACAGTCCCTGGGACAAGCATGTAAACACGTAGACCAGTCCGGTCCTTGGGGACACACAGACAGTCCACGTTTTTCTCCCTCGGAGCTGAGTGGGAGAAAAAATGTGAACTGGCTGGCAGGGATGCTGGGATGGAGCAAAAATATGGGCCGTCTGTGTGTCCCCTAGGACCGAGTCGGGAAACCGTGTTGCCTTATTTTTCAAGGAAAAATAGGCTAGTTCTCAGGTACAGGTGTGTATGAATACTGGCTTCAGGAATAGCTGAAAATTAGTAGAAAATTAGCTACAGACAGTTTATTTGACTTTGGTTGTTTGGATTGGGCCATATCTCCTGGTCCCCACTGTCTCAGATATCCTTGTCTGGTGTCGGTGCCTTTCTAGGAGAGAACCCCATATCTAAGGAGGACACGTATTGTAAGATAAGATAATATAGACAAGATAAGATTAAGACAAGATAATACAGCCTTTATTAATTCCACAGGAAACGGGCATTGTTCCAGCAGCAAAGTGGACAATAAAAGACTACAAAATGCGGCACCAGTCTTTATTTCACAGTCGCTTACACGTGAAGGGCTTTTTGTACCGCGTACGTGCTGAATATGAATGAAAATGTTTGGCTCAGCGGAAAAACGTAAGCCGACTTCTGCGGATCCCCTGCAAACTATCGGTCGATACCCACTAGCGTCTGTATCAAATGTCAAACAGTGATAGAACACAAAGAGGTCTAGTCCCACGTCGGTGGTTTTCCAGGAGAGCTAACCCCATAATGGGAGTCTCGCTCTCCCCCGGCTGTCTGAAGCGGCTTCTTTCATCAGCTGCTGGCTGGCTGATGTGGTGGGCAGCGGTAAGGGCTTTGGGGGGGGGGGGGGTTATGGTGCTTGGGCGGAGCATGGAGTCTGCGGCTTTTTGTTTCGGGCAGCACGGCACGTTGCGGCTTCTGAATCCTCGGGGGCCGAGTTGGCACAGAATTCCAGCACTCCCTTTGGATGTGGCCACTGCTTCCGAGCTTTCGGTGCCAGCACAGTTCGGTGATGGATAACCATAGTCATATGGCTCCTCAAAGCCCTGGACACCTCCATCACTGCACCCCACTCCAGCCCCCACAATCACATATATACCCCCGTCAGGTCTGCGCCGTACCGTTTACGAGACAGGCGGCGGTCTCGCCGAGAGCCGCTCCATAAATCGATATTTCTGCTCCTTTCTCGTCCAGAATGTGGGTTCCCTCTCTCATCATTAATGAATACCATCTGGACGCTGAAACGTGTGTCTTTATTCCACATCTATGCCACCAGTGCGGGAAACTTCTCCACCGGGGAAGTAAAGAGTGTTTCGGGAGCACTGCGGAGAGGGCCGGCTGACCAGCCTCATTCGGCACCGTCTGATTTGCTGTGGCAGGCACCCCGCTCAGGGGAGCTCAGTTGCCATGGAAATTCGGCTGCACAGCACCCCCAAACGTTTGCCCATATAAAAGCATCAATTTTTAATGGTACACTACTTAGTGTGCCACTTTAGCTTGTCCCCTTGTACAAAGTACACTGTTGCTAAAGTTATACATCACTCCTTAGATTTATACATTTACAAATTTATTGTTGGGGATGTGCCAGGAGTAAGAGCATGTGGCTCGGTGCAGTAGGAATAAGGAGCCATTTAGCACAGCGACACTAATGAAGACCTGTGGTTTGATGCTAATACTAATGAAGACTCGTGGTTTGATGCTGATGCTAATGCTAATGAAGATCTGTGGTCTGATGCTAATACTAATGAAAACTTGTGGTTTGATGCTAATGAAGACCCGTCGTTTGAAACAGCTGCTTATAGATGCGTGTGTTCTTATACTGAAGGCAGGCTTCTAGTTGTCATTATAACAAGTTGACTCTACAGGTTAGGCTACTATTTATCCTCAGGATCTCAGCAGGCAGCTTCGCAGATGGAATGAAGGGTGTCTTGTTACAAGTCTGCCCATCGCTCGTGCTTTTTGCTGAGCTACCACGGGTTTGGATCATGGGGCTTGGGCTCCAGTCCCTAGCGCTCGAGCCAGCAGTGAGGTGGGGGCTGCTCCCCTCCCTGGAACCCTGAGAGAAAGGAGGGGCTAATTAAGCGGTTTGTGGGAGTTCAGCCGAAATGTTCAGCCGGAGAAAGTAATTAGACCTGCGTTACTCTCCGACTTCGCTGATTATGCAGTAGAAAATAACCTTCCCAGGTCATGTCACTTTGTTTGTTTCGGTGAAATAAGTTTATTCCAGAACTATGGAGCTCGTATTAGGTTGGCAGGTTTCACTTGTGTAGATTTTATGGAGCGAAACACTATTTGGCTGAGAAATTCAATAAATAATGTAATGTGAGCATTAGCATCCAAGGGCTAAGAGGGCACAGGGCTTCAGGCTTTTAACCAGTACAATACTGCTCAGTCATCTGGACCATGACAGTAGCTAACGCTGAGGAACCGGAAGTTCTCGAGATACCCCTGCATGTGGAACGCAGATGGCTTGCAGTTATTCCAAAGAAATAAAAGATGAAAATCTGAGAAGACAAGATAAGCCACATGCTGTTGGACGTAGTTACTGGCAGTAGGCGCGGCTTGTAGATTCAGGTTGTGTCAGCATATCTTTCACCTACCGAAAATCGCTCTGACACACTCCTTAGATCCTCCTGGATCATGGAGATCGTTTGGCGCTCTGGGAAGCCCTACACGAAACCGGAATTCTTACTTGTTAAGGTGCCTGACGTCCATTTGCCACCTGAAAGTTTGAGGTCTGCAGGATCCCGAAAGTGCTGTTCCCCTCATTTTGTTTGAAATCCCCCATTTTTCTTGCCAGTCACCATTCTAAATTTAACATCCGATTTGAACAACCTCACCATATCATTCTGAACCTCTTCTGGAAAACATTTTTTGACAGCTCTACTCTGGCAAATGCAAGAACTCTTAAAAAGTAAGAACATGCATTTTACTGCTCTGAATGAGGTCTGGGAGTCATTTGTAACTTTACATCTCATGTATTAAAAGTAGTAATACGGAGACTTTTCTGAAAACTTAAGAAATACAAGCATTTGTTTTCCATATCTTCTTTCTTGTGTTTTTTAACATTCTCACAAAAGGGTGGGGGGGGGGGTATGTTTCGTCGGTGTCTATATTCATCTAGCTGGGAGAACCTAACTTCGTTTTATAGCTTGTGGGTTTGAGCGATGTCTCTGTGTGGGAGATCGTTTATCTTACGTTTTGTGTGCTCTTAAGGGTAGGCCTGCTAAAGTGATGGATTTATAGAGGTAGGGCATGAGAGAGAATGACACAAAAAGCACTCGACTATATTTTGGAGAGATCAGCGTCTGGTACGCTACACACCTGGAAAACGGTATTGGTGTTCCGCACTGATTAACTGCAGCCACAGGAACAAAGTTGGTACTCTGGCTGCTTGGAATGTAGATAGGAGATAAGCAGCTATTCCTGGCATAAAGTTGCACTAAAACATGACCCTCCTTTTGACTCTGAACTCGCAGAACACGCCTCAGAAGTCTACGTGGTCACCCTTGATATTTGTGGAGAAACGTTCTGCCGTATTTTCCATAATCTGCTGTTAGTGGTATCTGTGCCTTTGTGAGAAGGTTCTAGCGTTACATGCACTTATTTAGCAAGCACTCTTTTTCAAAGCAATGTACAATTGAGACGGCGGAGTCAGACAGTCAGTTAGGGGTTAAGGGTCTTGCTCAAAGGCTCAATGGTAAATTAAAATGTTTATATGGTTTTATGTTATCGTACACGGATGATATATTTCATATATTTATAATATTTTTCAATGATATATTTTTATGAGTTATTTATTCTGTCATATATATAATTTACGGTAGCAGCTACTGTTATCCTCTCACATAGTCACTTCAGCTTCTTTCACCCTCTGCATCTGCAATCCTTGTGTTTTATTCTATTACCGTGCGTATTATTGTCTTTTCCATCGTATTTTTCGAGATACTGGATGCCAAAATTTTCTTTGGGATTAATAAAGTATCTGTCTATCTGGTGAAGTCACTCTGCTGGTCCTGGGATTTGAACCGGTGACCTACCGAAGACCCGCTGAGTTGCACTCCGGATGGGTTGCATTGGGGATTGGCCTCAGTGTGAGTTTGAGCCGGCTTCCTCAGCCTCATGATGGAAACAAACATACCCTCAAAGAGCAGGACACACACACATACACACGCACACATACACACACACACACACACACAGAGACACAATCCCACCCATCCTGTTCTCATGCTTTAACCCCACAACACACACATTCAGACGATCTAACTCGTTGCCCTGCTTTCTCACTGCCACCCGGCCACCCAGGATCAGGACAGGATCCCTTCACCCCCCCTAATACCTGACAGATGGCCCCGCACCTACAGGAAGTGACACGTTGGCCTGGCCGGTCCAGAGGTGGACACGCTTTATATTCCGCACGCCTGCTTGTGCGGGGGAGGCGGCGTGCCTGGGGTCCACCCGGGACGCACAGGGCCAGATGGGTCAAAATAATGGCCTAGCGTAATCGTGCCTGCATCTTCTGGTGGGGGGGGGGGCAATGAGGAAAGTTTGCTAACATGGAAGTTTTTCACTCCGATGTGACGACGTGCACCCCCAGTCCCGGCGCGAGAGGGAGTGCTGTCCTGAGGCAGCGGGCTGTGTGTCAGGCGCTATCTGCTGCTCTGCCAGCTGTAATTAGGTAAAGATGCATTCCTCTGGTTTATCTCGATGCCAGCTGGAGCTCGGCCCTCCCTTCCCAGCCTCGTCGAAAGTCAAGATTAATGCGGCCGCGGAGGAGGCTTGATAAGAAACGGTATAAACGCCGTGTGGCAGAGACAGAGGTGTGAGGCACGTTGCCGTTAGTGGTTGTTCTGTGCCGCGCGCGCCCCGAGAACTAAAGGCCATCTTAGCAGTGGCGTTTCTGCTATTAAGAAAGGTCGTCTCTTAAGTGCTCGGAACCAGTCATTTGTTTTTTAAAATATACATTTTAAGTTTTCGTACAGTATAATTACTTGCGAATATGTCAAATTCAAATTCGTATTGTGTCACATACCAATCATACATGGTACGGCTTGCAGTGAAATGTTATTTTACGACACTCCGTGACATAAAACACAACAGTGGGGTATAAATGTATCAGCGTTAGACAGGGTTAGATAAACTAAAGGGAACGAGCAAAAAGAAACAACATCAAAAAATAAGAAATTTACATTGCGTGTGAGTGTCTTCTTGTACATTGTTTCAAATATAAGCTTACAGCAAGGCTCATGGTCATAAATAAATAAATACACATTTAAATAATGGAAGAATCCCATGCTGGATGTGGCCATAGACATTTTGATTGTATGTGAGAGTACTGTTCCTATAGGCACGTCCTGATAGAACGTAGCACGTAAGATGATCATTCAACAGCAGGTATATGTCAGTGCACTTTCTGTTCAAACACGTGTGAGAGGAGAATTGGGGGAGGGCGCTTCATCTCTTCAGATCAAAGAAGATGGATGGATGTCTTGTCTAGTGGGTCCAGTAGTCTGCCTTACAGGCTCACAAACTTTTGATGGTTACGGACTAGCATGTTGTGCGAAAATTTCACAAACTGGTAAATTTTGCCGCCCGGGGGGGTGGAATTAATCAATAAATAAGTGTAGCCATTTTTTTCAGATACAATCAGAACAAGCCGACATCAGAGGTCATTAAAATCAGGCCTGACTTGAAATATATAGTTTAGTCTTGGAAATTATCCAACCTCTCCCCCAGGCCCCTAGCGCTCTGCCGATCTTGCTGACTTCAGGAAGTACATCCAGATGGGCATTTGGCTTATCACCTGGCTAATTCAAGCTGCGAGCGAAAACCAGCGCCCTTCACTACATCTCGATGACCAAGGTGTCGGACTTCAGACATGACGGGTCTACTACGGGTTCAGGAGAACTTCCCATAGTTGCCCAGGCGACTGCTGTCCTAGTGCGGTGATGTGGTAGGTGGGGCGTAACCTGGGAACCCTGCCCAGATGCACATTAGGTCGGCTGGATTCTGCCCGGACTCCTGAATGTCTCCAGAGCGCTCAGTAACGTGGTAACTGACCAGCAGATGCATGACAGACCTCGCTGCCTGATGTTTACATGCCTGTGTCACCAAGGAGCTGTCCAGGGGCTTCTGGGTAGTACCTACAGAGAAATTGCTTGTAAGCACTCATCAGGCTAAGGTGCTAGTATTCCTCAGAGTATTCATAAGTCTGAATGACTGGAAATAATCTTATGATAAGACTAAAAATACCCTGTAGTTGGTTTTAGATTCTGTTCTTTTGCTAACTTTAGCAGTTTTGGTCGTCCTTCTGTGCCTAACTGGGGCTGTCTTTAACTCCTAATATAAGACGTTGTTAGTACTGCTGTTTACCCCTTGAATCTTGACAAAAAAAAGGGAAAGAATGTCCCCCTGGTAAGGTACGGGACGTGCCTTATCCATGAATGAAGTGTCTAATTATGATCCTGGGTTTGGTAATTGCACATTGCTTAATCCCCAGATGCAAAGCCGCGTCCTTCTCACAGGGACCACCGGCGGAATGCAGCGCTAGAGCCCTCCGAGCAGTTTGGCAAAGCCATCGCTAAAATATTTATAGATGATAATTGAAGAGTTGCTGTGAAGTTCCATTGACGGGAGACAGCCCCCCCCCCCCTCCCCCTGGCATTTACAGCTGAGTCGCTTATAAAACACTATAAATGTTTCTGCTTTCAGTACAGCCCTAGATTGTTTCCTTATGTTTCATCCCTTTTCAGTTGACATTGCATGTTCACAGGTGCAATGCCAAGGATTTGTCCATCTGGCTGTCTGTCTGTCTGTCTGTATCTCTCTCTCTTTCTCTCTCTCTCTTTCACTCTCTCTCTGTCTTTCTGTCTGTGCATTTATCTGTCTATCACTTTGCCTGTCTGTTTGTTGACTATCTATCTGTCTGTCTGTCTTTCTGTCTGTCTGTATCTCTCCCTCTGTCTATCACTCTGTCAGGTTGCCATCTATCTATCTATCTATCTATCTATCTATCTATCTATCTATCTATCCGTACATTTGATTTACACTGTTGTGGGATGTATACCAACAGTATACAAACAAAGACATAATAAATGTACTATCGGCATGCAGTAGTGCAGAGAAAACACATGTTTGTGTGGTAATGTAGTCCATATATTAATATCGTCCACATTCAGTTGTCCGAACAGTGCCCTTGTTAACGTCTGTGTAGTCTCACGTTATTGACTTTGGTGCTGATACCCCGTATTACACAGCTGCCCAGATGGTTTGGGGGGGAGGGGAGGTTTGCGTTCGCCGCCACCAGAGAATTGCTACATTTCTGCTGCAAGGTTACACACAGGGCACTTGACGCTCTACTGCTTCCAAGAGTCAACCCCTGAAATCACACCCATAATGCAAGCAGATGGCCATTCTGAAGCGATGCGATGTTCATCCGCGAAATGAACTCCTCCCCGTCATGTTTGACTCATGAATTTGACATCTGTGCATGTGGCTATTATTCATTATTGCTATTTTCCTGTTGGAATTAGTCTGGCTATTGAAATTATTAAGGATATTGAAATTATCCCATAATTAAAGAGCTGCTTCATATTCTTAAGCCCAAAGCAACAAACAGGCCAAATTGTTACCAGATCAGAGTAAATATTATGTCATTAACATCGTCTCCTGTGGTTATTTCTGAAATACAGATGCTGTGTCATGAACTGAAGGAAATTCCATGTCAATAACGACTCTGTGCAAATCATTTGGTGTTTCTTTGACTTGGGGTGCGCTAGACTTTATTTGTGTACTGTTAGCTGTTCTTGTACTCGGTGCAACTGGATGAGTAAGCACCAGAGATATCGGATTGGTATCGCCACCGATCCAGACCTATTAGACAGATCGGGTATTGGCCCTGTGTGAACGATTCACGTCCGATATTTACTTATTTAGTTTTCGGCAGTCTGTAAAAAGCTTTTATTTCTCGTTAAATCGATTTGTACAATGAATCGCACGACAGCTGTTTTTTATTTTAAAGATTTGTTTTTCTGCAGCATTCAAGCTGAACCCTGCCTCTGTCTATCTGCCACTCAATTTGTTTGAGCGCAGTGACTTCCACCTGCCGTGACATCATGCACATACCCTCTGCAGTACGAGGAGCACAAGAAAATCAGAGAGAAGGGTGATAGTCTGGAAGTATTTTTCTCTTTTAACAACAGCTAGTAGCACAGCCATTTGCGATCTTTGTAAAAACGAAGTTTTGAGAGGTAAAAGTAGCGTTTAGTGGAAATTCCACTAAACAAGCGCACGCAATTGTGCGAGACAACATGAGTAATATGAAATAAGCAATGGATGATTTCGGAGTCGCTAGCTTGGGCTGTATTGCACACACAACTTGTGATACATGATGGGCTGCAATCGCAGCGAAGTTTAACTGACGTTGTTGCCAGTGGGAGAAAAATGATGAGGCATTTTAAGCATTCGTCACTTGCGTATCCTCGCTTGGAAGATTGAAATTCAATTCAAATTGAACTGCAAACGCCTCAAAAACGCTTTAAACAAGATGTACAAACAAGGTGGAGCAGTGCATTATGTATGTGTCTAGTAGCCTTATATTTTGGCATTCTTTTTTTCAGCTATATTTACTACTTAAAAAATATTAATATATAAATTAAAAATACAGTATTTATTATGTTAAAATATTAAAGTATGAAGTATGTATCGGAATTTCTATCAGTATCTGCAGTCGAGTATTGGAATCAGATTAAAACTGAAAAAATGTGTATTGGTCCATCCCTAGTAAGTACTCCAGTGTTCTTGTAGCACATTGCCAATAAAACAAGTTGAATCTCAATACTGTATGATTGCCTGGGGGCTTATCTGTAGACGTCGATGGAGCGCACCTCTGTGCTACTACAGAGATCTCTGCTGTGAAGCCCTCCATTGAAACAGCTGTCCTGCTTGGGTTCTTCACGACTAGCCAGGTCCTTAAGGAGACCAGTAGAAAATTCTACCCGTCCATTTTTTCAAAGGGGTTGAAGCGCCGGTAGGAAGGGCGAAGCACGGAGATGGCAGGTCAGCTGAAGCAGTGCTTCACGAGCCAATGACACATATGACAATGACCATGGTAAATGATGTTTCAGGGTACCACGCTAAAATAATAATAATAGTCATTGGAATCTCAGCAGTCAGAAATAATGTATGTATATGCATATATATTTAAATTTCGCTCACAGCTTATAATAAAAAAATTTGCATTTAGATAGCTGGAGTTACATGACATTTTAATTATGCTGTTGCCCTTTCATGCACCCATGTAGGCCTGAAGCTGGGCTTTATGTTCTAACGACCATATGTTGTATACATTTAAATAATTGATTACCCTATCGGGATAACGGAGGGCCTGATCTACTGTCGGGAATCCGCTGTCAAACCAGAACCAAAATGAGCAAAACAGAATATCTACTAGCTTTTTTTATTTTAGATTTGTCTTGTGTGAGCTACGCCTTTGTGTATGACAAACATACAGTCATTGACAAAAGTCTTGTCGCATAAGGACATAGTAACTCAAAAAGGCATATAACTTTATTTCTAATCAATCAATTGTTACAATAAATGGATCAATTGAATGCCAAGGGCTTAGACATTAATAACTGGGTGCAAAATGAAGTCAAAAAGTGTCCTGATGTTCACAGCTTGTTAAAGTCCATAACACCTGTTTTTGCAAGGACAAAAGTCTTGTCAT
>JAODLD010000056.1:3087996-3117671 GCA_026781065.1 Mormyrops boulengeri | reverse complement strand
CCCCGCCCCCCCCCCCCCCCCGGGCGCGCCCCCCGCCCCCGGCCCCCCCCCCCCGGCGCCCCCCCCCCCCCCCCCCCCCCCCCCCCCCCCCCCCCCCCCCGGGGGGCCGCGGGGCGGCGCGTGAATGGACTGCCTGTTCGCGGGAGATAAACCATGAGGCGTTCCTTTCACCTATTTTCAAGTCTCATTTCATGGTAATAGGAAATACTGAAATTTACATCGCACCCCTCGGTGAATAAATATCTTACTCTCCAGTCCCGTGGGCAGAAATTACCGCTGGACAGCGGAGTCCACTGATCGTGTCTGGTTTGTGGCTCGACTACAGGGAAATACAAGAATAGTGGATTGTTTTTCATGACAGGTCCGTGGGATAAACATTGAGATGGCTTGAAAGAGAAACAGCTGTAGAAATTAGCTTTCTATTTTATTTCTGTTTGCATGTGTGAACAGCCAACTGGCGCCAAGTGTTAGAAAGCATCTGGTCTTGAGAGCTAATGTATGTACGGTATGGCTACTTGAAAATCATTTCATTTTATTTTATATCCGGTTTTGTTGTCCTCCTGGAAGAATGCTCAATTTCAGTCTCCTTTTTTTTGGCAACTGACCGGCGGATTGGTACAAAAGTTAATATTTTATTTATACTTCTTCTAATAGGTTTTAGTATTTGTTTCAGTGTGTGGCAGCTCATTTGACTGAACTGGTTGTTTAAATTCATAAAATGATATCTTACTCACCAAATCAGATGCAGTCCAGACATGAGAAATTAAAGATAAATGGATTACGAATATATTATTAAACATAGAATTAATGAATATATGAATTCCGAGACTATCTTTCATTGTATCTCATTTTCTCTCCCCTACTGGAGGCTGTATGAGCCAAAAATGCAGAATGTTATATATAGTTGGTCCCTGGGGAGTCATGCTTTTTTGTTCTTTGTTATGGAAAATGCAGTTTTGGAGGAAAGGAGATCTGTTTATTAAAAGAAAGGGAGATTTAATTTGCTGCGGGAACATGGCTTTCCATCTCGGTGGGAGGTGTGGCGGCCAAACTGTACGTTTAGTAGCAGAACTTCAGAAGCATGACGTGAGAGTGAGCAGGGTAGCGGTATGTTGTATGTTGCTCTGTGGATGGGATCCAAAGGTCACCGTTTCAAATCGTGTGGTCAGCAGAGTGATTTCACATTTCGACCCTCGAGCAAGACCCTTAACCCCCCCCCCCCCCCAATTGCTCCAGGGACTGTCTGACCCTGCTTTCTCAAAAAAGAAAAAGAAAGGCATCTCCTAAATAAATAAAAATGTAACCTCCTTTTGGACCCAAAGCCCCAAAGGCCATGAGTGACTGTGCATGTCCGTAGGAAGTCTGAGCTTTATTTTCCTGTTGATGACTCTTCCCTGGGGGGTGAGATCCTCTAACTACAAGAATGGGCGCACGCCTTGTTTGATTGAAACATCTGCAATCCCTTTCTGCTGGAGTCTTCCATAAACGAGAGCACTGTGAAACTGTGAGTTAGCTGCACACAGGCCTTCACAGGTCCTGCCACAGCGCATTCATGGAGTTACAAGAAACAAATTCACCCCGGGCTGCCCATTTCCCACACTTGGCCTTTTTCATGATGCGCCATGTCTGCATTCATAAGAGATTATATTTCCAGAAACTGACTGATCGTTGCTTTTTTTTTTTTTGGCGTTCGCTTTGATGAATTGCGCGGCGTTGGCGTGATTCATGTGCCGTACGTGAAATTCAATTATCTTATATCTTGCTGTTCATTCAGAAGATTTCAAACGCATTCTTTATCTTAAGGGGTCACAAGAGGACGGTAGTTTTGCTTATGATAAAGGTGTCATTTTTTTAATGTTGTGAATGGGTTGTTCAGCAGTATGTTTCGATTCAATGAAGCTACTTCATCCCATGTAAATGGGGGGGCTCCTTTGGATAACTCTATCATGGCCGGTTACCGTGTTTGAGCCGCGAGCTTTGAACATCAGCGTTTGATGTGTTCCTTTGCATAACCTAACCGCGAGTGATGCGAGCCTCCTTCCTTCTGATGTCATCACATTAAAAGAGGACCTTGAAAACTGTAGGGCAGTGCAAACTCTAACTGATGTCCTAACAGTCTGTCCACTTCCTCAAAGTGGAATAAATAAGTTAAGTTGCCTTCCGAGGGCGGACATCCCTTATCAAAATTCTCTGTGAGATTTTATAATAATGACACCCCAACGTTTTATCCCAGGAGCCAGATTTTGTACCTGTCTTCGCACCTTCTAACCTTGGAGTCTCAGGTTCACCTCAGAGTATCGCCAGAATATGACCTGAAGTACCAAAATGAGGATGTGAAAATGAACGGCATCGGTTCTATCAAAAAGTACCGAAGGAGCACTGGGCCCAGTTCGCCTCATTTACGTTAACGGCTGCTATATTCAAGCTCGTTCTGGTGAAGACGTCGTGCTGAGTCCAGAGCGATCACAGCACTCTGCTATTTTCCTGATACATTACAGAGGTAACTACAGGGATTCAGGTATTTTGAGTAGCCCCGAAAAAAAGGCTTCACAACGATGGTGCTTTAAGATCCCTTATTGGTGTGCTCGACCTGGAATGCGTTCACAGCAACCATTTTCTGGTTCCTCCCTTGTGTAAAGCTATCTACATGTAATATAATGATGATGTTGTTTTTTTCATTTTCCATATTTGAATGTAACCTTATTGGTTTGCCATGCCGACAAAACAAATGGAGATCCCAGCAAAAGAGCGAAGTGGAAGAGAGGATGATGGATTTTTTGAGCTGAGTAACGTGCAATCCTGCTACAGTGATGTAGGGCTTCTGTAATGGCTTCCGGTGGAACCCTGTAGAACAACAGTAAGATCCCAAGTGATGAATGGCACAGGTCACATGGCGTCGACCGTAGGGTATGAAACGGATGTGTGCCAGATGAAGGCCAGTTCCGCAGGAGTCCCTCCAACAATTTGGTTCAGAAGGGCAACTATGAAAATTGACTTCAGGAAGCCATCATCCCAGGTTCAGAAAACTGCATTATGAAATATGACAATACTGTTATGGAAGATAAATGATTAATGCATATTCCTTCCTGTGTGTTTTGGCGATGGAATTTTAGATGTAGAAATCTTTGTTGAAAGTCTTACAAAAAAGCATGTAAAACTGGAGAATATTTATTGAACCCTTCAGTATTGCTTGCTAAAAATAATAAGGAATTTTAAATATTTCGTTTCTTCCGTACACGTCCTGTGAAGTGGGACACATGGATAGTAATGAAAACCTCCTTTATAACATGTTGAAAGAGCACGTTCTCAAAACCAGAAATAACTAGTAACAAAAACTACAAAGAAACATTGACACGATCACAAATCTGTAGAAAAATATCACCATTTCTTATGGAACCTTAGTAGTACAGACTCATCGCAGACGTAACTGTGAATCGTCTGTGTGCGTTCGGGCTTTCGGATTTAGAAGTGGCTTTTAATGAGGCATGTTGCTGAGGGATCTCCTGCATTCCAGTGGTGAAAACTCCCATAGGACCTTTTTGTAAAATTTTGTTTATGTAAACATGTGGGGAGCTGCAAGCATATCTGATCCTTCTGCATGCTCACCGGCAAGTGAAGATCACATTTTGAGTGTCGTCGTCCACGTGCCATGACTGTAATGGGATGTCATGCCATGCTGTTGTCATGGAAGCGCCACTGCATGGCCGTGCGTGGAGTCAACGAACCCATTCACATTGTGTGTTTGATTTATTTGTCTATTTGTTTGTTTAATGTTCCTGTATTTGTCTGTTTGTTTGTTTGTTTAATGTTTCTGTATTTGTCTATTTGTTTGTTCATTTGTTTAATGTTTCTGTATTTGTCTATTTGTTTGTTCGTTTGTTTAATGTTTCTGTAATTCAAATTCTCCCAAGTCTAACTAGACAAGTTGACTGTATGGTCATGCTTACTACTTACGCTAGATTTCAGTGAACCTGTATGTCCAGACAGGAGAGGTCCTAAACAAGAGCGCCCCCTAGAGGGTAAGTCTTCCCTTCACACCAGGGATTGTTGTATGGTGTAAATTAGGCCACAGAGGGACATTCAGGTGTCGGTGGGTGCAGTTTAATATGACCATGCCTTAATGGCACCCTCTGAGCACAGAGTGTTTACCAAGTCGGTTTTACAATGAAAAGTTATTTGCCTGTAGGAAGAGTTGGCGTCTCACAGGCTCCACACCTACTGGGAGAAGCCGCCATGATCGTTACATAGATTTATAGTGCGGGCGCTGCTTAATTGGGGCTTGTAAGGCAAGATTTAATTTGTTATGAGGAAGGTTCCATGTTTTCCACAAAAGGGGACAGTGGCCCGCTTGTCCCAAAGTAACCCTGTCGAGAACAATTAAAATTATTCCAAGAAAATGTCATGCAAAATGCACCTTGAGCGCTCAGTTCTGGTCATTTTTGTATTTTGTGCAACAAGGTTCTCCCTGTGTAGGAGAAGGTATTTTAGACATTTATGCTTATCTACTTTGTAAAAAGCAGCATACATCTGAGAAAGCGGGGACAGTCAGTTCCTGGAGCAATCTGGGATTAAGGGCCGTACTCAAAGGACCCAACAGTGACATCACTCTGCCAACCATGGGATTTGAACCAGCACCCTTCTGATTATGAGCACAAAGTCTTGTAACACTTTACTTCTGTATTAATTAACCACAAACAAAGTTTCAGTTATATACCGATCAAATGTTAAATCTTCATTTATGAATTGAGACACATGTTTTATCTCATGCAGTTACTATATAGGGTAGAGTTGCTCTGTTGGGCCCTTGAGCAAGGCCCTTAACCTGCAATTGCCTCATCCGGGGTATGATGTTAATCAGGGTTGGGGCCATTCTGTAATGCATTCTTGAATTCCAGTCCAAATCAGGAAATGGAACGGGAGTTGCAATTTAAATCTCCCTGAAATTCGAATTCAATTCCAATTCTGTTCCCCATATTTTTTTTTCCAATCTCAGCTCCAGTTCCATTTCCTGATTTGGATTGGAATTGATAAGTGCATTCCAGAATGGCCCCAACTCTGATGTTAATCTACATCCAGCCCTGTAAGCTGGTCCTGTGACTTCCAGGGAAAATTTGGGGCCTAGAAGCAGGATTGGCATTCCAGCCACCAGAAAAAAAACTTCACACTGTTCCATTCCATTCGGACTAGCGTGGTGCTGAGGTATCCCCTGCCACACGGCTGCACTCAGGTTCTCATCCCTGAAGTGCTTCGTTATGTGGTGGGTGCAGCAACACACTGTACAGTGCATTCTCCTTACCTAACACACTGTACAGTGCATGCTCCCTACCTAACACATTGTACAGTGCATGCTCCTTGCCTAACACAGTGTACCATGCATGCTCCTTACCTAACACATTGTACAGTGCATGCTCCCTACCTAACACACTGTACAGTGTATGCTCCTTACCTAACACACTGTACAGTGCATGGTCCTTACCTCTACCTCAGTTACTACCTGTGTTCCTATATCTGTTAATTCTGTAAACCTTTATGCATCTTTCATCCCAAGCAGTTACTATATCTGTTACTATATCTAATTCTGTAAACCTTTGTGAACTACTAAGGAACTACTGAAGGAACATGTCACGAATATCACAAATGAAATACTGATCTCATGTTTGTTCATCATTAACAGATCATTTGTTCATCGTTACACATATTTTATCGCAACTGTATTTGTTCATAATTTGTATTTCAGCAGTAACTAAATTATTACTAGGCATCTGTGCCCCATCAAGTAAAGTGTTACCCAAAGTCTTAATCCGCAGAGCTAGATGCCACCCCCCAGGTATAATCCCGCAGTCTGGTACTGTAAGCATTTTCGTCCTTGTGCTGTGGCTGTTATGTTTACATTAGTTAATCTTTTACCCTTCAGTTAATTAGTTAATCTTTTACCGTTCGGTATGCTTTCAGCTATTACAAATATTTAAAAGTCTGACGTAGGGCCCTGAATTATATGTAACAGTCAAATCATCATGCTGCCATGTAACACTGGATCTGAGGCCTTCACCAATGCAGTCCCGCATAAAACTTTCTACATGTTTATCTCCGATGTTAATTTGTTTGTTGCATTATCCATATGCAGTTTTTTTTTAATTATGTGCATTATAAAACACATCAGTGTTTTAAAATTCTGAATTTTAATTGACTGAACCTTGTACGGCTGTCTTCAAATATAAATTTCCCTATTAAAAGCTTTACAGGGAATTTCTGTGAAGCCTTGAAGCTTACTCATTTACATAAAAGTGATTTAAAGAATGTTATTGCTCCATATACCTAATCTTTCTTACTCATGTAATATAATAATAGAATATTCTAACATATTCCAAAGTATAATTTTGCCTGAAACCTCGCCAAGAGCTGATTTGATGGAGCCAAGACATTGGAACAATGGCAACAAATTGGTTTTATTAAGAAAATTAAGTAGTGGATTATGTTTGTTAACTTTAGTGTTGGACTTTATGGGTTACGATGGGGTTACGTTCCAATAAACCAATAAGGATAAAATATCGTAAGGCGAAAATGCATTTTAATACAGTACGCCTAATCTAACGAATATCATATCTCAGCCTAGCCTACCTCAAACATGCTTGAAACACTTACAATTGGGTAAAATCATTAATACAAAGCCTATATTATAATAAAGTGTTGAATATCTTATGTAATTTATTGAATAATGTACTGAAAGTGAAAAACAGACTGGAATTGGAATACACATCGTAAAGTCGAAATATCGTAACAAGGACCGTCGTAACCCGTGGAGCGTCTGTATTTTCCGCTGAGTTACAGAGGAGCTGGAAATGGCCTTCTGGGGGAGTTGAAAGACGAAGGTGTTTCATGTTGAGTTTTCATCATCAGGTCTGTCTTCAAACTGCATTGACTTCTGCCTGTCATCTATCAAGGCCTGACTCGAGCATACTTCTGATTTTGCCCGAGTTTGCTTCAAATCCTAAATTCAGAGAAGCCTTTCTGCACACCGCTGTTGTACTGAGCTGTTATTTCGGCACTTGTGGCCTTCCTATTAACTTTAACGAGTATGGCCGTCTTCCTCTGACCTCTCTGATTGTTTTAGCCATAGAAATACCAGTGATTGGTTGGTTTTCTCCATCATACCACACTCTTTAAACTTGAGAGACTGTAGTGTGAAAATCCCAAGGGGTGTGTCAGAGATGCTTGAAACACCGCGTCTGACACCAACAATCACGTCATGTTTAAAATCGCTTAGTGCACACATCTTAGCTATCCTAATGCCCAGCTACACAGTTACTAAGTCTCTTCACCATGTCTGTGTGTTGTATGCATTCAGATGCCGCCATGTAATTTGATCCATAACTTTTTATTTAATTGAGAAATGTATCTATGCAAAACATCAGTAATTAATATGATAGTCTTCTAATCAACTACCGTTATCAGGGACATAGGATGGCTTGGTGTCTGTCTCAGCCAATGTATCTCGGATGGAATGCCAGTCCATTGATTCAAAATGAATGTGTACTTAAGATGAAGTATTTTGGCAGTAAAGCAGCGTCACTATTTATGCCTAAACCAATTTGATTTTCTTCAATATGTTTAAGTTAATATCCCTAAGAGTTTAACTGAGTTCCCACAAGAACATTCTAGTACATTTTCTTTTTATTCTGCTCCTTTTACAGTATGTCAGACTCTATAAATATATCCAGCAGTCACTGTGATTTAGGTCTAGTGAACGCCTGAAAAATATGTGGAATTCAAGCTTCTCAAATTGTGCGCTTTGAGAAAATATGAGTGGAAATGAGTAATGACATTGTTTAAGAATATAGCGACTTAATCTGACTACACTTACAATCAGCTACAGTATTTTCAGCGTTCTGTCCAACTAATCTCCCAAAAATACCTTAAGGATACAGTTTTTTAATTTGTCTTATATAAATATATTAAATATGATTATTTCAATTTTATGAAGTGGACCTAAATAATGTAGTATAAACACATTTTAGTTTGCCATAAAACTGTAATTTAAAAGTTGATTTAAAACTAATCTGGTTATGTGTCAGAGACTCAGTCCACTAAACTGAACCCAGTGCACACTGGTGGTAGCTAAATGAAAGTCATGTCAGGTTTCAGCTGAAATTCTGAAAGTACGAATATAGTAATGAGAGAAATAGTGTCCGCTGTGCAGTATTCCGATGGTGGTCATATTTAATTTAAAGAAATTCATGCCTGCATGGTGGGAGAAATGTGGCAAGCCCTCGTCCTATCAGATAATTAACTTGTGCAGACGTGACGCTGAGATTACAGTAGACAGAAGATATACAGCCATAGTCGCTTTTCTGCATAATGTTATTTCCACAATTTCGGGGTGGGGGGTTGGCGGTCCTAATGGACTTAGTGTTGGGCATTTTTTGCAGCAATTCCAAATTCATTTTACACTATAACATGTTTACCAGCTGCCTAAAATTACAAAATGGGAGCCAAAAATACAATATTTTGCAGCTCAACCAGCATTTTAAATGGTGTAAAGTGTGACGTGCTCTTTTTCACAGTAGATCTAAGTATCATATCAGTACCTTTCCAGGCGTGTGGACAGAAAAGGGTTTGCCCACCGCGCTTGTTTGAGTAATTTTAGCTTTCTGAGGGATTTGCAATCAGTCGTCTTTTTCTGTAACTACTGTGACAAATGTGTATGTAAAAAAAAAAAATCATTTACACCTGGTAAAATAGTCTGAGATTTATTCTTTGACAGTAACAACAAACAAGAATCCCACAGCACTTACAACCTATGCAGTTTAAATTAGACATCTTATTTCTGATCCTCTGCTTTCTCAATAGAAGCCTTGCTTTGGGAATACACACCAAACTGTATGTTTCACTCCTTACACCTTCCAGTTGTCCACTTTACCAGTGTTCAGTGTTAATTGTTGCAGATAATAGAAACGTTTATTTATTTGGGTTTTCTCTTCCTAATTAATTCCTTTCTGGTGAGCGTGTACTTGGAAAGCATAATGTAGAATGCACTTCCATTCAGAGATCCAGGAGTGGACAGGACATTAGTCTGGGCAATCAGTGCAGAAAACAAGCACTCTGCCTTAAAATGCCCGTCGGTTGTTGTGGCCGCACTGCTTGAGTTTTTCAGCCGAGCCTTCAGTCTTCAGTCCAGCCTGATAATTCATCTATATTTTAGAGAACTAAAGAGGTACAAATACGGGTAATGCATCTCCAAATGCTCTTTTCGCGCAGCCACCCTAATCACCCACGCATTTGTCTGGCCGCCACCAAAGTGTTAGGATTAATTATGGGCTGGCTTTTTCAGTTAAATATTCGGAGGAAATTAGAGCTTTCCCAGCATATTAAATTGAATATGTCATTCAGCAGGATTATATACGTAGGTAGAGTGGTCTTTATTCTATACTCTTGTAAAATATGAATTCATTTCATCTGCAAGTGCTTCTTAGAGACTTTCAAAGCAGTTCCCCTATATACGCTTCTTAATTATATTTTTCTAATGGCGCGGTGGGTGGATAATGGTTTTGTAAAACCTTATTAATGGGTCCTGGTCCTCATTATGATATATTCAGTTTAAAAGGCTGTCCTACCCAGAATTACATATAAGATAATTAGCGAATTCAATTAGTAGCGACTTGCTTTGTTTAATAATTAATCTACATTTAAGGGACACACTTGTTCTCGGTGATTGCATGCGAGTTACTCATCTTCAGTTGACGTTCACCTTATTGGATAATATGAGTGCTGAGACAATCTGTGGGGAATGAAAGTGTGTGTTTCAGTCAGCATGAGGGGGTGGGGGGGGGGGGGGTCCTTCCCTTTTCCAAAAGGGATGCGAAGGACATTGAGCAAAAAGAGGGGGAACGGAAATGGTCGGTGGTCCGCGTAGCTACGAGGCGTGGGCCACAAGTAGGTCACCGAATCCTCCGCTCGGCCCCCAAATGATTCTTAGACTCATTTCTCCGTCCATCCACTCTAGGGCCAGGCCTCACATTTTAAGGATCATCTGGGGCTTTCAGCCACCAAATTATTCATACCGTGTCCACCCGTGCTAAAATGAAAGCAGGGCGGTCGGCCGGGGGCTTTGAAGCATAGCGTGCCTTCATGAGTTAGTGAGTATGACAAGGTTATATAACGTCCTGAAGAGGGCCGCTGACGTCACTACCCTCTGAGCTCGCTTTACACTTTTCATTTGTTTATGAATGCCGGCTTAGCGCTGGATTAACTGGACGAGCCCCAATATTAATTCAGGTTGATTAAATCCAGCCCGATAAACTAGTATACTGCTTTAGCTAGGTGCCGGGTACTGTGTTTTTTAGCCGTCATTTGTTGTTCTGCTAGCGAAGCTTTGGATCTTTTTAAAAGCGAAAAGCAATTCCTCTCGCCTTGTCATTCTGATGTCTGGTAAGCTTTTAAGTCGGGATTTTCTCCGACGCCGGAATGCCATTAGTACAGAATTCGTGACGTGACTGGAGACGGGACCTTTGATGTCACGTTCACGACTGGTATGTCGCCACGGGATTGGCGAGCGGCCGTCGAAGAGCGACGCCGTCGGAAGTAACGCTCCCGAAATCCGTTACGGGGATTTAGGTGCTTTTCATGATGAAGGAAGAGAGAGGAAATGCTGACACCCCCGATGGCGTCCGGGCCGGATCTGGGAATGCGGCGTGTCGGCCCCGGTGCACGGATCTCCTTTGTTTTTCCTCCATATCCTCACACAACAAACCGTATTTCCAGGAGGTAGAAGGCCCAAAGTCACGCCTGTTTGAATTCCTCTGTAATCTTTGCTCGCTGTTTTAGCAAACTCCAAACGTTGCTAATTTTAGACGCAGCGAGTATCAGGCCGCCCGCGGAGACTGCCTCTGTGCCATATGCTCTGAAGTGTCACTGTTACATGCGCCTGTTTCCGAGCCAAGAAATGATCTCTATAAGGGGTGAAAATACATTCTGTTGATTATCCTTTAGTATTTTTCATACATTTGGTTTTCTTTTAATAAGAATACTCTGCCTATGTGGATCTTGATGCCCTCTTTAGTTACACCAATTAGGTAGGATGTTAAGCAGGACTGCCCCGTCTCTACGGCCGTGGGAAACATTATACCTAAAAACATTCTGATCGATGTTTTGTTTTTTGCTTTACACCGATATACTCATGGTTAATTTTTTTTGTTTACTGGATAAACAGTAATGAACCACAATTAATAATGTACAAAATACTCTCAGTCCAGCATGAAAGCTGCTGTTTTGACATGAAGATCCCTCGCTATTTGTTGCTCTAGTTGTATTTTTAGTCGACGCAGGGCTGCTGAACACTCGGCATCGTTATGCCAGCGTGCTGTAATGTTATTGCACCGACTTGGCAGAGCGATTCAAACTTCTACGATCGATTTGACGAAGAAAGGATTTATTCTGTGGAGCGAATTAAAAAAGGAGCTGATGGGAGATCGCTGAGGGTGAATGTGCCGCCAGCAGGGCAGAAGAGATGATGCCTGCGACAGGCTGCAGATCTGACAAATAAATTGACAGGTGGGGGGTGGGGCAACGTTTTACACCACCAAACAGTCCGATATTATAGTCACACTCCCTGTTCAGGCATGTTCTGTACTTCTTGTTATATACAATACTGTGCAAAGGTCTTTGGCAGTCAAAGAAAATAATGATCTTCATGTTGGTGTAAAACTATGATATAATCTCTGCTAAAGCGTGTCAGCTTAGCCATGTCAAAACCTCTCCTAAGGTCACCCCAGTTATTTGCAAAAACCCTAAAATACAGCACACCTTGTTTGGCTAATCAATACCTCATTTAGTTATTTAACTAATTAAATAAAATAATTAACTGAGCTGATAGTGAAGTTTAACTTATTCTTCTAACAAGAAATCAGAAACTTTGTGGAGAAAAGAAGAAATTCTTTTTAGATTTTATTGTGTTACCGTTTTATCGTAAGTATAATGCTATTTTTTTTTCTGAGAAAAAAATACATTACCACGATAAGTAGTTTTACACATGTTCTATGGCTGCCCCAAACTATACTATTTATATTGAAGAACATGAATCCTGGACTAGGGCCAAATACTATGAATGACCTCTCAGACAGTCCTGATCAATGGTCAGGTCGGGTTAAATCTAAAAATTTTCATTCATGTTAGTTGTGTTTCGCATTTATATTTAAAGGGAAATTCGTTTCCCTTTAACGAAGGGACCATACAAGCGCCAAAATAATGATAGCCGTTTATTTAGAGTGGACTGTCTCAATCTGGCTTGGGCGTATGTCCGTAAAAGCTCCCCCGGATCACATCAGGAAACGGTGTCATCAGCAGCTTGCTTACACAGTTCTGGCGGCGAGATGGAATTTGGGGCAGCCATGGCCGTGCTGTTGTAACACAGCTCTGGCAATCCAGACTGGCAGAGGCTCTGAGAGTGTAGTTTCAAGGCAAAGTTCAAGGAGTAAACAAATCCTAGAAAACCAGAAGAAAGTATGTGAGCCTGTAGAGACAGGATATGGTTTATAAGTGTCGATGTCAGTGGAAGATTCCTGCTACCAAAAGGGAAAACATTCAGTCTGTTCCATGTGGAACTGATATTTGTGTCGTAATGATGAATTTTGAGGTCTTCTGCGAGCAGAAGTACTTCCAGCTATGGATGTAATTAGTGGTTTTCATCAGTGAATAAATAAATTTGTCATGTATGTTTTTCTCGTAGATAAATATATCCGGTATGGCTGTAATCATCTTTCAAGTTTTTAGTTAAAAATTGGCAAAGTATGCATGTGTTTCTGTCTGTATAAAATGTATGTAATGTGTAAAATGTATGTAATATGTAAAATGTATGTTTTTACATGCAACATATTGAGATCATTTTATGATACTAGCTACTCATACAAGCTATATAACGCGAGTTGTTAACGGACAGACTTCCCCAATAAGAGGCCACATGGTTAAACATATTCCCAGCTCATCAGCTTGCATGACCTTAATTGCCCACCTGTTCTCCCTCACTGTCCCATCAGCAGCACCAAAGTTTCTGAGAACCCCCACCGACCAGACGGGAGTGCAGGGCGGGGTGGCCTCCTTCATCTGTCAAGCCACGGGGGACCCCAAGCCTAAGATAGTCTGGAACAAGAAGGGGAAGAAAGTCAGCAACCAGCGGTTTGAGGTATTAGGTCTATTGTTCTGATGTAAAATGCTCGACATCTGAATGCCTAAGAGTCTTCGGTTGTCATCTTCCTCATCCTCATCTTCATCCTGCCGCTAGCTTGATCTACGTCATGCATTAATGGATGTCAGGCATCACGCTAAACGACGTCTTACTTTGATGCTCGCATGGTTTCAGCAGGGAAACGTACAGATACCATCTGTGGGTTGGTCTGTGATTTACCCTACGTTTGTTCGTCAATTTGACATTGACTGAAAGACAGCTTGTGTTCCATTGAAAATAACACACCTTTTTATTTTAGACTACTAAACGCACGCCTTTCTGTCGTTCGTCCGCACACGTTTGTTTTCCGTGAGCATGCCGTCGCTGAACACCGATAAGAATTGTTTGATATTTTGCAAGAATTTCAAGCCCCAAGACTGTGAATGACTGCATTTCTTGCCTCTGAAAACAGATTTACTCTTATCGCTGCTCATCATGCCGGTGTGTGTGTGTGTGTTGAATGCGTGGCGTTGTTTCCATGGTGACAGCGGCCATGGAAATGCTTGCATGACCCACCTGAGGTTCCTCGCCCCCCCTCCTTCATCTCTAATGAAGCACACATCCCTTTAAATCCCTGCATGATCTCTCCCATCCTGTTTATATTCAATCCGCTGTTTGACCCCCCCCGCCCCAAAGGTTAAACTTTCATTTCTTAACACGAGCGAAGGCCCTTTGCCCTTCATTAAAGATGCGCATTTCTGTACAGCACCCTTGTTTACGTTTAAACTTTCCCCTGAGTACTGCTGAATTATTATGCTGGCGTTTCCGTGGACAGTGAGTAACAAGCTCCGATACACGTGTCTGTTTTGACGCTCGTGATTTCTGTCAGGTGTCGTCAGTCCAGTCGAAAAAATATAAACACGTTCCGTCTTGTGAGTCGTCTGTGTCAAGATAAATGTCCGTTACTCTGTCTGTCGAAATGAATATCACGGCTACGATAGGTACATATTTCCCACGGTGCAAATCGACAACACCTGGGTTAGCCACTGTAGTATGTACGTACACATCTGTCTGTGTTTGACCAAACTAACCTACCTACTATTTAGTTTACTTAGACAGTGAAGATCTTTGGCCCCTCCCAGAAGATTTGGTGCATTGAGTGATTACATTTTAATTTATATATATTTGAGAAACTGGACAGTGATTTTCATTAATATGCATATACAGGGCACTCACATTAATGGTTTCAGCTTAGTGAAGCAGAGTGAAGCAGAGTGAAGCACAGTGAAGCACAGTGAAGCAGAGTGAAGCATTCTTACACAGTTCCCCATAATCTGTATCTACAAATAATCTGCAGATGCATTATTTGAGCAAGAAACCTAAGATACAAAACAGCTACCAGCAGTAATTCAGTTCACGTGATGGCGAGTCATAAGTATAGTAGACATTTAGTATTTCCTTTCAATTTCCTGATAAGGAATCATATATCATCCTCTCAGCGAATATCAGGATCCTACACTTAAGGAGCCATTACGATATGCCACATATCCCAGGTCTTAGTACCATCTACGCTGATCTTTTCCCAGATAAAACGTGCACATGCAATATGAAATATAAAATCGCATAAAATCAATTTGCCTCTTTGAGACCTGACGGATCCCTAGTTCATCAAACCGCAGGCCATCGGCGGATCTGCAAGCTGCAGATTGAGGAGAGAGCATCACATGGTTAAAAATACCTCATCCCTACATTGTACACTCCATATTTGCTTTAAGTGTCTTCAGGTCAAGAAATGAGTGGTGAATGATGATTGCGTGTCAAAGTATGTCAGGCAATGTGGACAAAAAAAACTCCCTTAACATATCTTGTCTCTCGCACCTGCAGGTGATAGAGTTTGATGATGGATCGGGCTCTGTGCTGAGAATTCAGCCTCTCCGCACCCCTCGGGACGAAGCCGTTTATGAGTGTCTCGCCTCCAACAGTGTTGGGGAGACGAGTGCTTCCACGAGACTCACTGTTTTACGTGGTAGGTTCTCTCCACTCGGCAGAAGCGAAAGCGTAATTAGCGTGTACTGTGTTCCTCGCCGTCTTGTCTCGCTCCTTGCGGTTCGACAGGTAAGTTTACCATTTCATATGGGGGGGGGGAGGGGAGGCTGAGCACCTGCAAGTTTTGCCCAAACTATTTAATGTGAAGCTGTGTGTGAGCTTTAAAGGTACTGAGTGGCTCTTTTAACCCCCCCCCCCAAAAAAAAAAACCAGTCTCTGCACAGCACTGTTGTGTTGTATAAGGGTTACTCTACCATAGTGAAAGCTCCAGGTTGTACATGTCTGGAGCGTTAAGATACAGTAAGCTGAAGTTGGTGGTGTATGGCTCAGCGGGTTAGGCCTCTTTCTCTGTGTCCAGAAGGTTGCTTGTTCGAATCCCATCCTCGGCTGAATAATCCTTGGGCCCTTCAACAAGGTTCTTAATCATCACTCCTCCCGCAACACTTTCCAGCTGGGTAAATCGCCTGCCCCTGTGCTCCGATCCCAAGGTTTGCTCTCAGTTATTGGCTTGTGTCTCAATGGAGAGCAAGACAGGGGTCAGGGGAACTTCACTTACGCAAAAATGTTTGGAGTTCAGAATGAAAAATTATTGGATCTGAGAGATGACCAATCAGATTATAGAGGAGGTGGGTCAGTCAATCATATGTCTTGGTCCTACCTCCTTTAGTTCTTTGGACCCACCTCATCTGTAATCTGATTGGTTATCTCTCTGAACCAGTCATTTTTCACTCTGCACTCAGAACTTGTTTGTGTAAGTAAAAGTCCCACAGGCTAAGATGGGATATTCAAAAAAAAAAGCATCCAAATGCACCTGTATTCGTACTTGTGCAAATGGCAGATAAAACTTAATTTTGCATTTTGCATTTTAAAGTTGCATTTTGAAGCCCACCACATATCGAGTGGCGAGGCAGTTTCTGATATGCCTAAGACAGGTCTGACACGGGCAGCCCGGCATGGAAACCCCCGTCACTGAGCCGAGGTTAAATTCCCTTTCAGCAGAGGTCAGCTTTGGGGCGGATAATTCACTGAGCCCAGCCAGATGGGGGTGAGGGGCGGGGGGGCAGTTAACGGCTCAGCAATGACTGTAGCTGCTTGTCACAGGAATGCGGGTGGAAAGGCTGCACAGTCGTCTGTTTGTTTTTACCTTTGTGTCAACACCTTTTACGGCCTTCATGGGTGCCGCTAGTTCGGTTTTTCTGGAGTGAACGCAAGAGTAAATCTGAACTTGATTTTGAGCAGGACATTCAGATGCGGCGTTTCAGCGTGGCCCCGTTATGACTGCTTCATGCGAAACTGTTTCATTAGCTCTGCTGTTAAAAATCACGCTGGGGGGGGGAAACATCCCCATCCGTCCGGGAAGGAGAAACCTGGCCAGATGATTTCCAGGCAGAGCCTCCTTGGAAAAGCAAGCAGCTTGATTGGGTGGTGTGGAGAAGAACTGCCCCCAGGTGACATAGAGGGGGTGGCTTTTAACACCACTGTGTTAGGATTTTATAGCCCGACTCTGAGACGCCCCGCTAGCTAGGCCACAGTTAGTGATAGCCCCGGTAGGTGCTAGATTCTGCCCCCTGCAGTGACGAGAGCTTGTGGTAAAGTCGCAGAAGAGTCCTCCTGCTGACACCCCCCCCCCCCAAAGCCACACTGGGTGACAACTGGAAGAGCGGAAAATACAAACCTGTGTTAGATGGGCGATTCTAGGATTTTGTTAAGGTAGGGGGTACAAAGAGGGGCTATAATTCATATAACCTTATTGTTAGCTAATGATATGTTATGAGTGATGGGGAGGGTGGCACTCTGAGGGCCAATCAGCTTTCAGCTGAGGTCAATGCCCCTGTGCCTCCCCCGTATATGCCATATAGTTTCAGACATAGTTGTTAAAAAAATTAAAGCCAGGCAGTGCCATTAAAAAGCATTCTGGGAAATTGTGTTTTCTATACATGTTTTATCCTGTAATCTAAGCATATAAGTTCTCTGCTAACAGAAATAAGAATCATGAGCTGAAATAGCTGGTTTGGATGTGACCGCGGGATTTTGTGGAAGGCAGGGAGAGACGTTTCCGTTCATCTCGCCGCTTTGTCCCAGCTTGTCCGAGTCGCCCTGGCGATGCTCCTGGGCTGCGGCCTCCTATTAGGGTCGAGGGTGGGTCACTGCAGGACATTAACCTTTGTGATGTTGAGTCACCTCAGAGTCACTGTGGCCCTCGGCTTCCAGCTGAAAGGTTTTCCTGTACTACTTCCAATCTGGTTCGCCGTCAGTACTGGAAAGGTCCTGAGTCTCTGCCGATGAGGAACTTACCCACCAAACGATGCTGCCGAATGTCATTATTATTACTATTATCATTAGCAGTAGTAGTAAGTGTAGCACATAGAAATTCAGACCATTAAGATTATAGATTTTTTAGGAAGGTAGAAGGTCACCCCAATGGATGGTCTTCCAAAATCGCTTAATAATAATGTTAATAGTATTTGGTTATAAAGTGCAGTGGAAGTTAGGGGCGATATGCATACTGCAACCATTAGAGTGACTGCACTGTGTTTATGTGGAAGCTATTAAATCATGCAGCAGTCATTAAATGAATTACATTCTGAAGAGGACTTTTAATTTGGCAGCAGTCTGCACAGGAAGACCTCCCTTGCCAGAATGAAATGAATTAGCGCAGTTTTATTGCATATGATTTATCAGACCGGAAATGCTGCGGTTGTGACATCGTGAAATAGGATGGCACGACTTCTTTTGCAAACATACCCTGGTGTCTAAGCGTGTGAAAAGTCTAAACCGTGCAATTAGATCTTGACATTTAATGTCATCTGGAGTCATTTTATTGAAATGTGGCGTATATATTTATATGCACCATATGTAGAAACACTGCCATTAAATTGCTTTGGGCTAAGATGAAGGGTTTTAAAACTGTCCGTCACTCCTGTGTCTAAATTGATTTTTCCCCATCTTTGCTTTAGAAAACGGCCCGGACACTCAGCTTTAAGAAAACTCATTTATTTTGAAATTTATATATTTATATGCTGTATGTCATAGCATTTGCAGTGGCTTCTGTGTAAGGCAGCTCGTATAATTTTAATTTAAAGGAGTGCAATATAAACGGCACCGCAGTTAAACATGCCAGTTGATAAATTGCTGAAAATTAATCTTGAAAACTAGTTTGGGGAATTTTTTGGACTGTTCAGATACTGCCCGGGTGGAGTAAGATGCCATTATGGATGTCTTCAGTGATATATATATTAGACCTTTAGAGAAGTAACAGATGTTAGCCTATGGAGAGTCCGGAGCCCAGGTGAGAAACTGGGTTTGTTTTTAAATATGTCAGCAGGAGTTGCTCAGATTGGCAGCATAATTCTTACTTTTCTTGTTTGTCTTACACTTTGGCTACATCTGCTAAGAATCACTACTGAAGCAAATTAGACACCATTGAAAAAAGGAAGAATTCCTAAATTTCCCCCGTTCACTTTTTCTCTTGACACATCTCACTTTTTTTGGTCAGAACGGACCTTAAATAAAGGTGCGACTGCTAGTTTTGAAAAAATTCTAAATTGTTGCAGACGCCATGAACTTTGGCACCAAATACATTTCCGGTAAAACACATTGTTGACGGTCTGTCCGCCGGCCTGGAATTTTTACTGGTTCGGCAAGCCTGAGGTATCGACATCCAGTCAAACTGTACCTTTCACGCCACTGGTGTTTCCCAAGTCAATAACGATGAAGTAGTTCCTTAACGATGGATGAAATAATTAATCTTCTCCGACGTGGAAGGTTCTTGGTGACTTTCTCATAGCATTTGCTAAGAAAACAGCACGGCGTCACCGATGGCCGATCAGCGAAAGGAGAACATGATTGGCTAACATCTTCTCCTTACCCAAAGTCATTATTAAGCCCCTTTCCGAAGTCCATAATTGCAAAAATGTTTTTGTAATAAATAATCACTAGAAATAAGTGTGGTTATTTATGTTTAAAATTTCTAAATGCTGAGTAGGCTGTCTGTGTTTAAGCTGATTGAATAAATAGCCCACTGTGTTCCAGTGCAATTAAGAGAGTCTATAAATCTGGAAATCTGTTCCTGCTACCAGTAATATATGAGATTTAGCACTAGGAACCAGCTTGAAACTGAGCCAGACACATCCCTGGCTTCCAGAGAGATGGATGTGCTCGGTGCCGTCCAATAGGATGTGAGAAAACAGCTGCTCCGGGCATCTGAAGTGTTGTTCTGCTATTAAACTCGGCCTGTGTCTGCCTCGGATCTGACGCCGTGCCCATTTGTACTGCCCAAGTCTGCCCACGTCTACAGTAGCTTACTCCTGCATCATCCTGTGGTTTTATACTCTGCCACTGAGGTCCAGCGTGAAAGAAACAGGAGCCTTTTCACAGAGTTTAGTGACATGTTATACGATCGCTTTGGGTCTCGGGGAGTTTTCTGTGGGTCCGGTCGACATTTTTCAGACTCCATTACGACCGCAGTGGTGGACTCGAGTTTATTAATCCCGGGCATCTAATGCAGCTGTTTACATCTCGCCAAGTAACGTTCTCGTAGATTAAGTGGGCGTTCTATGGTCAGTTTTAATTTGTATAATGGTGTTTTGTGGAGTGGGTCTCGTCAAATGGTTGCAGGAGTGGCGCTAATTTAGAGTGGGAAAACAAACGACGAGAAGTTTTGATTAAAACGAATGCTGCCCTTTGGCTTTGGGGAGTAGCCGTTTAGCGCCAGACGAAAACTTTTTTCTGGGACAAAGCGTCTTGTTATTAAGTTATTCTTATGCATTATTAATTCCATTAAATAATTCATTTGCTAGTTTTCATGGCTAATCCCTGGCAGCATTTTAGGAGCACAGTGGGATCTTAAAAGCCGCGGTGTGACGTAACCCGCTAGGAGGATCAGGATCGAGATTCACCGGGGCTCGCCTCCTTGCCTTTGGTAGCCAGCCCCAAATGGCGTAAGACGGCTCTCGCCGTCGCCCCCGAAAAGAGGCTTATGCAAAGCCGTTCTGCCCAATATCCCGCTTCATCTCCGACAACTTTTCCGAGAAGGACCCCTGTCTATCCTGTTTGAGAGGATGATGTAATCATAATCCATTAGGGCCATGGTGGAACAAGATGTCACATTCGCTCGGAGCTGCTCGGACCGTGAATAATCTCCATCGTTGATGTGTAATCCGTCCCCCCCTCCTCCCCCAGACCTAGTCAATAATTCATCATGTTTGCTCTGCTGCCTGTGAGCCTGTACCCTGTGTTACCATCTCTAAGGTGGGACTTGCTTCCTAGTTATCTTTCCCATTCTGTTTAGTTGTGTGTAATTAGTCTTCCCTGATAGAGGGACTGTACCTGTGACTGGAAGGTTGCAGGTTCAAATCCCCAAGTCAGCAGAGTGATTTCACCGTTAAGCCCCTTAGCAAGACTCTTAAACCCCCCCCAGTCGCTCCAGGGACTCAGTCTTGTCTAAAAAACTCACAAAAGCATCTGCCAAACAAATATCAATGTAAGATGGTAGAGCCCTGAACTGGCCCGGACTTTCAGTAATTCTGGAAATATCGGAGTACTCTCGTTAAACGGCTTGATTGCCAGTTGCCGTTAATTATCTTCAAGTTCGCATTAAAATAAACAGGGAATGGTGAAACCCGGCGTGCTAACGATGTGGCACAAATTAGCTGGAGTAACATTACCGCCATCAGTCAGAGTAGATGGGTGATGTAGACAATGACGAAAAGCGCCAACCTCCCCCGCCCCCCCAGAAAAAAACGTTTTCCTTATGTACACCATATCCCTGGAATTTAATAAGGCTAAGGTAAGAAAAAAGGAGAATGGCGTGTTCTGTAATGAAAATACATATGGGGATTTGAACATTGTATGGTGAATTCCTAGTTCTTCATTTATATACAGAATGATAAGTTTCCACTTCCAGGTCCGACCCATGAAATTAAAGCATGTGTTTTAGCACGCTGACCTTCCTGCTTGCGAGTGTAAGGCATATGGCAGGTTAATTATGAAATATTTCTAGCAAGTGAGCCTTCTGTCGACGTCCCGGCCTGGGAGGGTAGCCTGTCACTTTCCTGACAAGCATATGAGCCCCCTGTAGGCGAAAACCTCCTCTGCGTGTCAAGGTCTGCAAATCCGTACGGTACTTAACATGCAAATGATGGTGCACTAGGCTCCGGCGCCATGGTAATGAGTCGCCGGTTTACCTGCGGCCCTCTGACCGCCGCGCTCCCAGTCTGTCTGCCATAGGGGGCGCCCTCCCCGCAGGCGGACGTCAGCGCTGAGGTCAGACGGTGTCACCAGAGCATCCGTTGATGATCGCCCTCACTTCCTCCCTACGCTGGGTCTCCCCGGTGTGCTGGCCGCGTCGTATTCCCTTCAACGCCCCTAAATATACCTGCGGTGAATACGTCTCTCTTCCCACCAGCTGATCACCACATGGGCACCATCAGGGGGAATTAGCGCACTCTCTCGTTCACACAGTACCAGGTGTATGTTTTTTCTTTCTTTTTGCTGTTTTTTTTTCAGAGCTCTTTGTTTTAAAATGATCTGAATAAAATACACTGCTGAATTGCAGTTTCTTTTTTTTTTACTTGATTTTCTGAACACTTGTCAGAATTAAAATACATTTGTATCTATGTAACCATCAGCTATTAGAAAAAGAGAGGATATTTTGGTACAGAGTGACGGTACAGATGAGAATTGTGGTGGGTTCGCTTTGCCCAAAAGAAACTGAAAAACTGGAAGTCACTTTGTTGATACTATTTGTTTCACATTTTTGCCCTATAACCAGACTGTGCCATTCACCAGCAGTTTCCACTTCATCCTGGGCTCTGGTGTCAAGGCCAAACCCTCTCTTCCCGGGGAGGAAAGACTGGAGATGATGCAGATGTGAGCCAGCCTGCCGAATCTGCCCTGCATTTGCGTAAAATCAGACGAACACTTTCTTTACTTAGAAGATACTGCTGCTTTAAGCGTGCAGAGTGTTGGGGAGGTGGGGGGTGTTAATCCATTGACCTGTACAGCTGGAAGTGCGCAGCTTTTCGAAAAAAAAGATTTTGTGCTGAGAAATGTGTGGGGGCCACTGTTAGCTTTCAGAACGTCGCCAGTCACAGGTTTCATGTGCTGATGATGACAGATGGACCTGAGGCCGCTTCCTTATGTAAACTTTGGCTTTGTTAGTCCAAACAAAGGCCCCTGTCCATTTGGCCAAATACTTCTTTCGATATGAACAGGAAATAAAAATCTTAATGGAGGGTGTCGCTCAGGATAACAGGCGCTTAATGGAGTATGTTTAAGCAGATGCTAAACAGGGGCTGTCTTTTCATATGCCTGCCAATTTTCTCTACATGATTTTTACAATTCAATACAAGTGTCACACTGTGTATGTAATGGGCATTTTGTGGCCAGTATAGATGGACAGGTCATTCTCTCCTCCCCTTTATTTGAGCTTAATTGGTCCTTTTCATATGTCCTATGTTTAAATTACCACCTGTCCATCCATCCATCCTTCAAAGCACACATTCACTTTCATTCATCATGTATCCGAGGCTGTATCTATCTGATGACATGCCGTTGTAGATACTGGCAGTGCGGGTCAAAGCCCATGAGGTATCGGCAAGATTCACCGCTGGTGCCCCCTCCGAGACTAAATTAAAGTCGCCAAGTTATGAAAGGACACTGAAGCAGTTTATTTGAAATTCAAGTTAAAAGTGGACTGAATCTTTAAGAAGCAACAATGTAACTAAGGAACATCTCTTAAATAATGAATATTTATTTCGGTATGGTAACGCCAATACTTTGCCCCTCGTCGGCTGTGTTACACGCTATGTTCCATCGCCAGCTCGATGTGGGTTTGGGGCTCCTCCCACGGCCTGCGGGGGGAATGCGTGAGCGCCTCACTGTGGTCGGTCCAGGGTGTCTGCCGGTTTACACCTTATGGGTCTCAGGACAAGCGTCAGATCGCTGCTGTCCTCATTCCGAAGGGCTGCAGCAGGAGTGTATACCGTACCACCGTAGACACACGTGTTTGTTTGACGAAGTTGAGATCGTTATTACCGTCATTACAGTACTGATTTATATTACATCTATATATAAATATATAGTAATTATATATAATTACAAAGACAGACAGACAGACACTGTGGGGGTGTGTGTTAAGCATATATGAATATATGAGATATATATGAATATGTGATATAGGATAAAATCTAAATTTAACACGCATAAGATTTTTTTTCCTTAAAATGTTCGAAGGCCACAAATCCCTAGCTTTTCAGATAACCGGACCCGTAAAATAAAACGAGTCTGATTTCACAGTGGGCCGATTTTCTGCGAGACGGGACTGAGGAGTGTGTGAGTCTGCTCTTTCGCTCTCGCCCTTGAATGGGAAATTCAGCAGGAGCGTTTCATTCTCTTTACACGATGAGGTGAATCGGCGATCCGGCCTGATCAATTAATAAATCGATTCTTGCTCTCCTGTCTTTGAGTGAAATCTGCCAAAGGGCATATGAAGCAGAAACTGGAAGCAAAGCATTCTCATATATATACTACATCAGAAATGACTTAGACTGGCTATCTTAAGTATTCGTGTTCAAACAGTAAGTGAGCCACTCGACCATGATTGTGTGCCATATCTATTCAACTGCGGCCACGTGATTTTGGTTGTGTGGGGGAGGATGTTTTTTGTCATAGCAAGCAAGTCTACCTAATAAACTGGCTGGCCTCTGCTTGTATAGGAGATTGCTTTTACAATTGTTTTATAAAGAGAAAAGTGGGTAATGCTTTGTCAGTTTCATACAGAAATACAATAGCGAAACATGAATAGTTATTATGAGTTAAGCAGACTTCTGAGTAAAGTTTTTCCTTTTCAATCCTCCACTTCTCCCATTTGGCCGCTGGTGGCAGAGACGTGAGCAGCAGTCAGTCACGAAAGAGGTTTATGGGAAATAAAACGGAGGCTGATTAACTGATAGAGTTGAAACCGGCCTCCCTGAATTTCATGCATAAACTAGGGGAGGGGGGGGAGTGTTTTAATAACAAACAAAGCATTCGGTTAATTATGAAGTCCCAAGGGGATTTATAAGGAAGACGATCTCCGCGGGGCAGTAATTCAGCGCAGTCGCAGAACCCTGCCTTTTAATATGTTTCGCAAAACAGAAATATAATTATAGCAGATTGACTGATCTTTTATTCCGCCCCGCCGCATGCGAATAGGTAATGAACGAGCTGAGGTTTCGTGCCTCGGCGTAAATCCAATATAACGGCTGCCTGACGCCGGTCCCCGCGGTTAGCGGGAGTCTGTGCGGGGAAGAGTTTGCAACATGAAGCGATGCGGCTCTATCAATGCTGGGATGATCTTTAGTTACTTAATGAATGCTCAAAACTGGGGGAACCTATTTTCTTTCATTTTAGCGTTTCATTTATGGGTGATGTGCATTTTTGTGACGTTCATCCATACGGGCCCTTAACTCAAATATAGAAATTTGCTGCAGGGCCTTCAGAGGCAACGGGAATATGTTTTTGTGCTCAACATATGTTGGTGATGATCCACGAGTTTCTCCCATGTTCCTTTTCTGGCACGTTGATGGAGTCAGTGGTTTGCTGTAGCTGGTGTCCTGCCAGTGTCTACCCGCTTTGCGTGAAGAGTCATCGCTGGCACCGGCGAGGCGGAAACGCCCCATGTGCCAATGTGCAAGCGGAAGGCGGAGTGCGGATCGCTGGCAGGACCTTTGTGTGGCAGAAACAGCCGTCTCTCTGCAAGATGGAATACACCGACCGATTTAGGCACACGGATGGACAACAACAGTATGGCGTTTTCGTCATAAAGGCGACGGCTGCCTGCTCAGAAATACCTGACATGGACCATCGAAGGCTAAGACTATCATCACGAAAAATAAAGAGGATTGAACTTTTCACCTTAGATGCCAGAAGTTTCCAGAAATATTGTTTGGTTAGTTCCCCAATTTCATTTAAATTAAATGATTCAAAGTTAACACTGGTTGCAGAATACATTTCAGATTAGCCTGGGTATTTTTGGTTCATCTGAAGATGAATTAGAAAATGGTTGGCATTTTAGCTTAGACATGGTCAAGCTTTACAGGAGGATCTACTGGCCTGTATCAGTGGCTCAGATCTAAGGGCTTATCTTCAGCCACCTGGGACTCTCTAATTAACTCCAGTTGGTTCATGGCAGGTCCAGTTCAGCTACTCCCACCTTCGACTGTGTCAGTCACTGATTGATTTGTCCGCTGCCTTACTTACCAACCCATTTTTTCCCAAGAGACAAAAACGTCAGTCTAACAGGAATTTCAGAAGCTCTAGGATTCCCTCTTCCTGTCTTTGCTGTAGACCTCTACCTATTCAGAACAGCATTTTTTAAGAAATTCGACTCCCTGACTACACATGGGTGGCCATATACAAGTCATTCAAGAATTGTGTACTGTAATAGATACACCCTACTTTGTAAAAAGAGGCCGGTGCAAAGTAGCATTTTTCTTCAATTATCGTAGCTGTTTCTTCTCTAGGTTGGTTAAACACATTGATTAAAATGCCACACATCCTGGTTGTATCTTATTTCTCTCCATGCCCTTGTTAATTATGAAATACAAGCATTCCAGGTCTTCTCCAGGCTGGCTTTCCTCCTAGTTCATCCATTCACATTCACCAGCAACGCTTTTGTTCATCTTGGAATGAATCTTATATTAGAGTGACTTTTACTAAGCTGGTTCTCGACCCCCCCAGACAGTCCACATTTTTGCTCCCTCCCAGCTTTCAGTAAAACGTGGTCTGTCTGTGGGTCAGGAGGATTGGGTTGGGAAACACTCTATCAGAGTATATGTGATTTTAATAAGAATATTGCATTTAGTTAATTATTCATAAAGTCATCGAAGTGTGATTTAACCTTTCATATTCTTGAAGTGCTATTTGAAACATTCTGACACTCCTTGTGTTATTCATACTTTAATATCTCTCTGAGTTTATTCTCTTCTCAGTTAAAACCTTGTCAGGCAGATAGAGTTTTCAATATGTTCCCTCCTAACAATCAATATCTCTTTAAGACAAAGATCTCTGGAGAAATTTCTAAAGATACAACCTTTATTCTCCTCCCCGTCGACACAGTTATTAAACTTTGCATAATGTTTAGAACCTTCTGTTCTAATGAGATTATTTTATACTCTGTTGATATCCCAGGATTTTCTTTTTTCCATCATGTCGCCATCATATATGCTTTGTCTTGTTGATGAATTGGCTGAATGATAATTGAATTGTTCATTAATGCTACATAATCTGTTTAATTCTTCTAAACCTACAGTAGATTATAAGTGTGAGTTTATGAGTGAAGACGCTCTGAGTTCTTATGTATCTAATGCTGTCACAAAATCATAATAATAACGAATAGTGAATTATCTGCAATATCTCTGTAATATGTTGATATTATAGTGTTCAGATTCCACATATATGCATATTTATATATATGTATATGAAACGATAATATTTTAATATGAGTTAAAAAAAACCCTGGCTGGGGGGGGACCCAGGATGGGTTGCCAGTAGGTACACCTGATCTGAAACTGTCATCTAGACATTTAGCAAAATAGCATAGTTTCAAGATTATGTCGCTCGGCATGATGACTCGGATGTTGTCAACGGCTCAATGAAGCAGTGCATAGAGATTAACTCTGCGTTTACAAATTTCTCCTTCATTTTAAAAGATGTGCTAAACTGTAAAAGTACCACCGGGAACTCGGGTTTTACAAAGACGAAGACTGACACTTTTTTTGAACGATTTTTTCCTCCCCTGACTGTCAATCACAGGTAATCCTGAAGTTCACTGATTACAAAGTCCTGTATATTGAATGTGCCAGACGCGGCTTCCAACCTGAGAGAGAATGACATCTGCATTATAAGAAGTAAGGGAAGACAAAAGAAATACAAAATAAGCGGGGAGACAAAGGGAGGAGATGGTTTTTTTAAAACGAAATCGTGGAGCTGGCAGGAGATTGACTGTCTGCATTGTTAGCTGGGGCTTATGTGTGGCAGAAAAATGCTGATATGGAGGAAACAGAAGCATAATTATGAGTTGCTCTTAAATTTCCTGGGAAATTATAGATGAATACATCAGATGGGCCGGGGCCAGGTTCCCCATCCTGTCAGCACGGACGCCGGAGGATTTCCCAGCACCTGACGCGGCTCTAAATCAGCGTCGCTGCCAAAAGTAATGATTTCACCAAGTGGAAATCGATATCTGTGCCCAGCGATTTCATTTTAAGTTAATAAGCCCCTCCCCACCACCATGAGCCAAACCCTTTGTTTTCCGTAAGATTGAGTCTGTGTCAGGCCCGTTTGGGCGCTGCTCATAGACATTATACACTTGGATGCCGCCTTGGTCACCGCTGTTCATCGGAGCGGTGCGTAAATGCGGCCGCAGTCTTGGTACGGGGCAGCCACTCCTCCTTAATGCATGTCCGTCTATTGAACCGAAGTTTATCCACAATTAAAATCACCATAAATCGCCGTATCTTGAGCCGATTTTACAGCGGGTTGGTTCGTCACAAATGTCACACATGTATTCATGATACAAAATACTTGGTCAAATTAAAAATGAAGGATTTCATATTGACGATTTAATGTAGACAGTAAATAGTACTTCTATTACAAATGAATGTGCAAATTTTTGATAATAAAAGAAAATCTTATTCATTTTAAATGTATACAGTGTATTATGGACTAAAAATGAAGTGAAATGTTATTTTCTGTTGTTTAGTTTAACCATTTCTTTCGGGAAAACATCCATGAGCAGCACAAAAGTCTGGCGTCTTCTGTTTGTGGTGTGTACTCCTACTGGTGAGAACCCCATCACAAGATAGCAGCGGAATTTACGTTTGCTGACAAGCCCAATGCGGCATCGACGTGTATGATATCTGTAGGTACTGTTTGAGGGAGGTACTCCAGCCACGGGTGTTTACAGGGGCATTGGCCCTAGCTGAAAGCTGATTGGTCCCCAGAGTGCCGCCTGTCCCGTTACTCACTGATTCAAAATATATCATTGGCTAATGATATTGTCAGCCCTTCTGGATGAACTGTGGCCCCTAAAAAAATATCCTAGAATCTCCCCAGAGCCAAGCTCCAGGAAGGACGTGGTGCCCCCCCCCTCGCGCCCCCACGACTGCCAGCAGTGGCCTGATCCCCAGCAGAAAAGCCAGATTATGAGCGCGCTCAAGCATCGGTCTTCTGTAAATTACCTTCTTTGGCAGGCATTAGTCCGAGTTGGGGTGTCATCTGCGTCTGAACAATGATTTATTGAATGATTTATTCCAGGCCCCAGCCCCGTTTTCACACACCGACGGCTTTCTCCTGTCATTTGATCCTCCTTTTCTGGACATCCCCCATCCTCCTCTCGCCCGCTCGCTCTGACGCCCTCGCTTGTGCTCCCTCAGCCAATCTGTATCTTTTTTTCCTCCCTCAGAACAAAAACAATAAAGAGCAATTAGACTTTCGAATTGGAATTTTAGCTCTTTCGTGCAGGCGCTCGCCGGGCTAAATTAAATGATTTGCAGTCGCAGTGTTGTCGGTGGACTCCAAATTGCATGAATATGGAATTAAAAAAATTAAAACGGCATAAGTGATTACCATCTGCTTGAAAAAAGTGAGAACTCTATGTGTCTGTTTCGGCAGACAGATAAAAACCTACCATGGAGCACTAGAAATACTGATAAAGAAGTCGGCTGTGGAAAAACATGCATGTGAAAATATCCATACTGCAAGAAATCTCTGCTGAAACCTTCTGCTCGCTTTTCCATACATACCTGTATGCACTCACTTTCTCTAGCCTGTCGTGTCACAAAACATCTCGAATAAATGTTAAGCTTTCCAGCTAGCACTGAACTGGCACGATCCCACTGAGCTCTGCAGTCACTGTGAACGTTCTGGAGCAGTCCAGGAAAGTGGACGTTTAGTTAATAGTGGATTTGCGGAAGATAGATGGGTGGATGTTGTTTTGTTTTTTTGTGCGGGTAATAATTCACATGCCCCCCATCTCTGTCACTGTTTGACTTTTATAGATAAGAATCTGTGAGGTAAATCAGAGGAAACAGTGACTGTGTTATAATGATACATAAAATCATTATAATGAAATTTTATTGTGAGAAATATGTGGAACCCAATGCTGACCTTTAACATAGCTATGATGTGTGTGTGTGCGTGTGTGTGTGTGTGTGCGTGTGTGTGTGTGTGTGTGAGCGGGTATACCTTACCTTATGGAGACGCAATGTCGCCACAGCGTGATGAATACCAATTTCAATTTCATAAAAATCTGTGACTGCAATGATACAACTAAAATTGCAACTAAAAATGGGTAGGGGTTAAGGCTGTCATAGTTGTGGTGTGTGTGTGTGTGTGTGTGTGTGTGTGTGTGAGACCTGGTTTACCTATCCTTATGGGGACACAATGTCCCCATAACGTGATAAATATCCGTTTTTTTCCCTTATGGGGA
>JAODLD010000056.1:3065476-3078071 GCA_026781065.1 Mormyrops boulengeri | reverse complement strand
ACGCCAATAAGAGGTAAGAGTTCTTAACTAATGTTCACAGAATTAAATTATTCATTCGCGGTGTCCTCCCATCTTCCGCACCTTTGTCCCTGTCGTCGAACTCCCCGCCCCCCCCCCCCCAATCCATTGCTCCCCCTTAAACCCCATCCGTCCGACCCCCCCATCGAACGTCCATTGTATGTGCTGAGCTTTATTTCCCGCCCATTTTCCGTTCCAAGATACTCGTTATATATACTTTGCTTACGCTTACCGCGAAACGACGATGCATATTTTTCGTTTTTTTTTTTATATTTCTTGTTTTCCTTTTTCAATTGGCCAATCTCACGTGTTCCTCCTTTTTTTTTGTCCAACTAAAACAGCCGAACATTTTTCCCCATAGCTGCTCTTGTTCAGCACTAAAGACCCCAGATGGTGTGAATTCATGCAGGCATGCTGGGGTAAACGCTGCCTTTTGTCTGCTGCTTGTGTCTTATTTTGTCTTTTATTGTTTTTTTTCGTTTTGTTTTGTTTTTCAAAAGTCTATTTTAGCAAGCTTTTGCTCTTTCTTCTGTTCCTCTACTTTCTTAAACGAAAAAAAAAGCCCCACACAACCACTTTTTTGATAAAGTTCCGACGGTGCTTTTTTTTTTCTTGTCACCCGTGTGTTTTTTTTTTTCTTCAATTAAAAGAGATTTTGCTTTTTGACTTTTTTTTTTTTAATTCTTCAGGGCTTGGGGAAGCGAAAGGTCTGATTAGGGCCTGCCGGATATCTTTTTGGTCCCCAGTTTTGCCAGTGTGACTCCAGGCGGAGGGTGGAGTGATGTGCTATATGTTTTTCTTGGCTTCTCTGAGACCCGTACTACTGATCCCACTGGTGGATTTCAGGGGGTGTCTCTGTCGCAGCCCTTAACAGCTGCATCTGTCACTTCTCCCCGCCACCGGCGGCCCTTTTCGATTTCATTTTGTCTTCTAATGCACTTGAATTTTATTTTTCAGCAGAGGGTTGACAAATGGTTGTAAGTGGCGCTGATCGACTGACGTTTCTTCGCCGAAAGGATTTGCATGTCAGCCATTTTGTAATTGACACTGGTGTTTTGATTCGACTAATCGCAGCTCTTTTTTCTTATGTCAAAGCAGCATTTTGCCTTTTTTTGTTTGTTGCTATTGTTTTTTTTTCCTCACGCCATTTCCGAATTTTTGTGGACTATGCCCAGATGAAGTTGCGAACGCCCCCCGTGTAGGGCTGGTCTTTGGATTATGCTTAAACCCCTCAGCCTTGGTTTGGTTTTAACAGTTCCCTATGAGTATGTTGCTTTCGTTAATCGTAAGCCTCTTTCGTTAAGTGCAAGGCATGCTTCCTTTGAAGCGGTTCCACCCATCTTCATGTTAAGCGACGCAGTGAATTGTTGTATATGAATGGCCTTGTTCCCCTTCCCAAACCTTTGGCCATTTCCCTCTGAATAATTTTGTCGTTAATATCATCCAGTAAGGTAAACAGTTTTTCAGTGATTTCTGAGCTGCACAAAAAAAAATTAATAACCACCTTGCTTTAAGTGAAATATTGCTCAGGTAAATGTGAGTATTTCAGTATCTCCATTATTTTCTTTGCAAATTGTGTGAGTAGATTTCAGAGATTAACGTCAATCACTGCAGGAAACCGATAATACACTAAAGCGTTAATCTACCCTCGTTGAAACCTGACAGTTACCTTAACTTACCTAAGTATTAATGACAAGTTTAGCTGATAGTTCTGTTCTAGAACAGAGCAGGGATTAACTCGCAATCAAAACGTAATGTATATATATTATATATTATAAGAAAAAATATGAAATATTGAATAGAGGTAAAAAAGTTAATTTACCTTACAAGTAGTAATTAATATTAATTTGACAATATCAATATGTTAAACGATGTAGCTACCCCTGTTTTTGTGCGTGAAACACGTTTTTGTTTGATGGGAGATTAAAGGAGTAGATTAAAGCCTAATTTGGGGGCAGAGGGGGGGGCTGGCTGTCACATGACTTTGAGGACATCGAACCATCTAAATTGTTTCTGGAGGCCCAGACTGCGCCCAGCCCTTGGCTTCCCTGCTTGGCCAACGCCTTGTCTTCCCCCTCAGGTGCCCTCCAGATCGAGCACAGCGAAGAGTCCGACCAGGGGAAGTACGAGTGCGTCGCTACCAACAGCGACGGCACCCGCTACTCTGCCCCCGCCAACCTCTACGTGCGAGGTAGGTAGGGAGGGGCCCCGTCGACCGTGTACGCCACACTTCTGCTCACCGGAGCCTCTCGTAAACGATGGGCCGGAATTAAACGAGGGAAAGTTTCAGTCTCCAGTGTGTGGGGTGTGCAAACATGTACCTTTTCTCTCCTGCACTAATCAGTCTTCATATTTTCGTTGGGTTTCCGATGGTTAGCGTGTTCCTTACTAATTAACGTCTACATTTCAATTTCTAAGGGATGGTATTAACCAGCCTTGCAGATGCTGTTCCTAAAAAAGTAAAATAACGACAAAAAACTTTTATTATCTATTTGCTTTCTGCTTTTTGGCTCCTTTATGAAAAAAATTGTGTATGGAAGTCTTTCGTAAAGATTTAAATTACATGTGTAGCGTATATAATTGCTCTGCAATTAACCACTAAATGCCTGGAATTTTTTTTACTCTTTCTGTGTTTTCCTCTTTTTCTTTCTCTCTCTGCATCACACGTCTCTGTTCTCCAGAGCTGCGAGAAGGTTGGTGTGATCTTACATTTAAATCACCATGTACATTTGTTTGAAAGGATATAATTACCGAAAATGCATGTGACCATTGTATTGTCTCACTTGTGCTTCTTTGTGGTGGTTTACCGTGTTATTGTCACGTCGTGTTCAATTGTTGTCGTGTTATATGTAGCTATGATGCTTAACGGTGGCGGTTCTCCATGCTGGGGCAGCATGGTGATCCGGTAACACTTAACCCATGGTGCACTCTCATTGTGTTTCTGCTTGGTTTGAGTGCATCGTTTGAAAAACATCAGTGAGCATTGATCCCGAAGAAGTCTTTATTGTGAAATTGATCAAGTTCCGGGGTCACACTGAAATTGTATAGAAAAGTTACACTAAAAACGAAACACAGAATTGTATGGAAAACACAAATTTAAAGCAAAAAATCAACACAAAAGAACAAAAAATGCGAAATCTCTCCTCCCAGATTCAGCTCAGCTGGCTCTGTTTATTCCTAATGTGTTGGTCAGTCCAATCACAGCCGGCGGAGACACCTGCCGGCACATGATAAATCACCGTGTTTACGCAGAATTAATGTGGTGCTTCTTTTTCTTTCCAGCTTATGCTGGATGAGGTCCATGTGAAAGAAAGAGTTTTAGCCTTTATGGTGGTTGAGAGAGGGAGATTAAGGGAATGTTGATCGGCAGAAATTAATTAACTACATTTGTTATAATAATGCGTGAATAATGTAATTCCATTTTAATTAACAGGATATTGTTATATCTTTGGGGTGTGATTCATTAATAATTGGATAGAAAATGAACAGAGTCCGATTTCTTAGTTTTTATTGCATTTTAAAACAATATTCCATCTGCAGTTACTGTACAATTGTCTTCGCACTGATTTCTTTGATACGCTTTTTTTTCTCAGGGGTGGACAATCAAAGCTAATAATGGTGATTGCAATTTGCGAAAAGGAAAACAGAAATTCATTAGAATGAAATGAAAATAGGTAGAAGAAATTAGTTTCTGAAATTCCTGTCTCCTTGCAAAAAGGTATTTAGCACTTAGGGGATGCTGTATATTGATGTTTGTCAGTGTGTTGGCCTGTCAGGAAAATAGTATAACATATTTTGTTATTTTTTTATGTGTTTTTAGATGTTGATCTTGACAGCATTATTAAAAAATATATATATGTATACCGGGGTGGGGCCACAAGAGCACTGACCCCAGCTACAAGCTGATTGGCCCTCTGAGTGTCCCTTCCCCTGTCAATCACCGATTCGAGACATATTATTGGCTAATGAAAAGGTTACAGGTAGCCCCTCTGTTTGAATTACAGCCCCTGTTGTGGTCATCACTTTAAAAATAACCTAGAATTGTCCCCATTGTAGACTGAGGACTTTTAAAGTGACCAGGCAGTCACACTACAGCCGTCTCTGTTTCCTATGTCCTCATCTTGGTGCTTTGTCTCTGATCCTCTGCAGTCCGGCGAGTCCCTCCAAGGTTCTCCATCCCCCCAACAGACCATGAAATTATGCCTGGGGGGAGCGTGAACATCACCTGCGTAGCCGTGGGCTCCCCCATGCCCTACGTCAAGTGGATGTTGGGGGCCGAGGACCTGACCCCGGAGGACGACATGCCCATCGGACGCAACGTGCTGGAGCTGACCGACGTGCGTCAGTCTGCCAACTACACCTGCGTGGCCATGTCCACCCTGGGCGTCATCGAGGCTGTGGCTCAGATCACAGTCAAAGGTAATTTATGGATTAGTCCATTCCAGAAATGGGGGAGGAAGGGGAGCATGCTGTCACTTTAATAAACTTAAATACACAAATCTGACGCGAGAGAAAGCTAGCCAGGAAACTAACATACCGGCCACATCAGACGGACTATTTGTCCGTCTGGGGCTTGTGGAGCATTCTCCTTCCGGGGGGCGATTTTAGAGATTTCACAGGAGCGTCAGATCAAGCCTGACTAATGCTGCCCACAATTTTATAGGACTATCCTCAGGTTGCAAAGAAAATGAATATTTGTCACATGTGCAGCATCACAGTCGATTAAAAAAATAGCTAAATCAAGGCAAACCTAAGCAGGCCTGAAAATATATAGTAACCACACGTAGTTTATGTAAAGAGAGAATCGTACTTTTCATTGTGATTGCTACAGCAAAACAAATAAATGCCATGCCCTTTCAATAATTCTCAACACTGGCAAGTCTATGAAGAGTACTGGAATTCTACTAACTGTGTAACCTTATCGCCTAACTGAAGAAATAAAAAAAAAACAAGTGTCTGAAATTCTACAGTGAGGCTACACCTCTTATGCTCACTCAGCTAGAATGGTTGTTTAATAAGTCTAAGCTGTCATCTTTGCAGCATTGCCCAGGTCTCCCGGGGTTCCTATGGTAACAGAAAGGACAGCCACTAGCATAACATTGACCTGGGACTCTGGGAATCCGGAGCCAGTCTCCTACTACATCATCCAGCACAAGTCCAAGTTTTCCGACGACACATACAAAGAGATCGACGGTGTGGCCACCACCCGCTATAGCGTGGGAGGCCTCAGTCCCTACTCAGACTACGTGTTCCGGGTGGTGGCGGTGAACAGCATTGGGCGCGGTCCCGCCAGCGAGGCCGTGGAGGCGCGGACGGCGGAGCAGGCGCCCAGTACGGCGCCACGGCAGGTCCGGGGTCGCATGCTGAGTAGCACCACCGCCATCATCCACTGGGACGAGCCAGAGGAAGCCAACGGGCAGATCATGGGCTATCGGGTCTATTACACCACGGATCCCAGCCTGCACGTTAACCACTGGGAGAAGCAGATGGTGAGCGGGGCCAACTTCCTCACCATCCAGGGCCTCACTCCAAATAAGACCTACTACATCAGGGTGCTGGCCTTCACTTCAGTTGGGGATGGACCTCTCTCTCCAGACCTGCAGATCATAGCGAAGACTGGGGGTAAGATCTGTTTGTGTCTGCCTGCGTTTATTTATCCAACAGGATTCAAGAGATCAAAATCAGAGGTCCACGACAGATCAGTGAACATTGAGGACTTTTGAAATGACCAGGCAGTCGGTATCAGCTAATGTTCAATAAAAACAGTATCAGTCTTGCCAACCGCTATCTAGACTTTGATCAAGTTAGTAGCATCAGAGCTAAAGACACGACGACTAAATGGAGTTGATTGAATTAGATGATCGTTTTCTGTAGCAGAGGATGAGGGATCATTTACCACTTACAACCTCACTACAGTCAGTGCTACAGTCAGTGCTTACTTTGTTATCGGTAATATTTGGCAGACAGCCAAAATTACCACATCGGCGCACCACTAATTAAAACGCGATTCCATACACACAGCCAAACCATTAAATGTGTTTAGTAAAAGTCTAAAAATGTCTTCCCTGTGATATGCGGTGATTTTCTAAACATTCTGCAGAAGCTGTAATTCACCTTGGATATAGTCTAGTAAATAAAGCGTTAACAATAAACGACTATTACAGATCATTAGATTGTTTAACAGACAGGAGTGAGAAACAAAAGGTTAGATGATTGTCTGTGTCAAACTATTTTCATGGCACTGGTGTTATTTATGTAGCACCTTAAGCTCCCTCGTCGTCCTTGATTATAGCCATAAAACAGGAATCCCCTCCCCGGGTTGCCAGACTGTCACGTCGCTCTCACTGTTGTGTTGCCCTACAAATGACCCCACGATTCCTTGGCGTCCCTCAGTTCCCTCGCAGCCCACGGACCTGAAAGCTGAAGCCAAGTCGGAAACTAGCATACTGCTGTCATGGGTGCCGCCTGCTCAGAATGGGCAAGACAACCAGATCATCGGATACGAGCTTCTCTACCGGAAGGGAGATGAAAAGGATGAGGTAACTTTAGCTCTGCAATCCATCCATCCTCCATAACTACTGATCCTGGACAGGGTCGCGGTCAACCTGGAGCCCATCTCATCCATAATTATAGCAATCCTTCTGTAACTGAATTTCCTTAATATCAATGTATTGTCCAAATGTCTTGCTCATTGTGGCATATGAATGTGAGGCTTTGGCAGCCTTCTCAATGAGTGATCGCAGATCTGTTGGAGAAAGCCAGTTCGCCCGGTGTTGCCGGCGATATTTAGCTTACAGTATGCACCTATGCGTCTGATTTGACAGAAAAGGGTCAGCTTTGAGCCCACGACGGCTTACCTTCTCAAGGACCTCAAGCCATTCTCCAGTTACACATTCCAACTGGCGGCACGCAGTAAGCATGGCGTCGGGGCGTACACCAGTGAGGTATCCACGGAGACCCCCCAAACACGTAGGTCTTCTTCCTTCCTTCACTTACGTTGCCCTCATTTCTTTTATATACTGGCGGTTTCCAGCGAATGGCCACTGATTGTGCAAGCGGAAATGACTGTTTAACGTTGTCGATTACTTTTCCTAGCCAGGGGTGTGTGTGTGCGTGTGTGTGTGTGTGTGTGTGTGTGTGCGTGTGCATGTGTGCGTGTGTGTGTCTGACTTGTATATATATATATGTCATATTATATTCATGTTAATGTGGTTGAGCATTCAATCGAAAATGTATACTAAAATCCATTCAGTATTATATTGGCTAGTTTGTCTATGTCTAATAAAAATCTGGTTAATCTTCCTAATGGAAGTGTTACAAAGAGAAAGCTCAAGCACATATTTCATATTAGAAGACCTCAGGTTTATTGTAAAAGATATTTACTTCCCTATACCTCTGCCAGAATTTTATTTTGGTCCAGTCATCAGTAAACAGCATGTATTCCAGCAGTAATGAAATTAAAGATGTTAGTATTGTAAATATTTTTTTAATAAATCTGAGGTCTGTGTAGAAAAGATCAGGACAGGTGGGTACAAGTCAAGGTCCAAAGCTCAAGTAGAGTCCAACCCGGTACCCATGGAAATGTGGAGGTTCCCAAACTGTTAGTAAGTTTTACTTTATGAAAATGGTCTGCATGGCAGAGTGATGTTTAGACTTTTAAAGGGGAGGGCCACCAAAATTTGATAATTTCATGAAATCATATGAGGTTGTGTGGGCACACACAGAAAAAATACTATTTCTAGATGAAAGGAAGTGAATTAATTTATAAAACAAATAGCCAGTTCTGTATTTAGTGAGAGTATAGAACAATCTCCTGATTATGCATAAGGAATCACAATAATATCATTTTTAGGTGGGGTTCCCCTTTAAGGAATGCTGTTGTGTTAAATGCCTTTTGTTTTTTAGCAGTTTTAGTACGGCCTCTCCCCAGGTTATGATGGGGTTACGTTCCGATACACTTATTGTAAGGTGAAAATATCGTAAGGCAAAAATGCATCTTAATACAATACACATAACCTAACAAACATCATAGCCTGGCTTAGCCTACCTTAAACATACTTAGAACACTTACATTAGCCTACAGCTGGGCAAAATCATTAACACAGAGCCTATTTTATAATAAAGTGTTGAATATTTCATGTAAAAAAGAAAAAAAAAGTGAAAAACAAAGTCAAAATATTTTAACACAGAGCATTGTAACCTGGAAAGCGTATATGCTAAGCTATTCTAATGGACACAGATTTTTCCTATCATTTTTGTTGGAAAATTTTATATATATATATATCATTTAGTATATTAGACGGATAATTAAACCATGACTAGCATTTATTTTTTGGATGTGTTTATAAGTTTTAAACTTGTATAAGGGATGTAAAGTTAGTTAGTTAGTTAGTTAGTTACTTTAATCCCATTGGCAGTAATAAACCCACTAAAGTCTATTAGGCATCTGCCTTTGGCAAGTCTTTTGCTGCAGAAAAAAGAGGAAGGCATTAGCAAGGTCGATGTTGTGGTTTATTCAGAAAAGGTAAGTTATATGTTGGTGATATAGGTCTTTTTTAACACATTACCTTCCCTTTAACACACTGTCAAGCTCTTTATCTTTGTTCATAACATCAGTAACGTTGTTGACATGTCATCGTGTTCATATTTTTTTTCCTGTCATGTTAATACTTGAGTTTTGATTTCATTTTGCTCGACGGCATATTTCAGGTCTTAGTATATTGTTTTCATTTTATGTTTTCCCTTTTTCTTTTCCATTCGTTCGCTTCCACCATCACGTCAAAACCCTCTGTTGCTTCAACATGCCCTCGTTACCGATACCAAAACAAAACAAACCAAACAAACAAATGAACAAAAAAAATCCTGCGGTCTCACAACGACCCAATCAGAGCCCTCGGCGCCTCCCCAGGATGTCCGCTGTTCTAGTCCCAGCTCCACCAGCGTCCTGGTAAGTTGGCAGCCACCTCCAGCGGAGTCACGCAACGGGATCATTACCAAGTACACCATCCAGTATGCCGTGGCCGCCGGAGAGGACGTGGCCCCCCGCCAAACTGCGCGCGCGCCCCCTGAAAGCTCTCGGCTCCTGCTGGAAAACCTGAATAAATGGACAGAGTATCGCGTGACTGTGAGCGCCCATACACAGGCCGGTCCCAGCCCCGAGAGCCTGCCGCTGCTCATCCGCACTGAGGAGGACGGTACGTCCTGCACCTCGAGCATCCGTCTAGCTTAACGCCCCCCACGTTCAGACTCTGCTGTGACTCCTCCGACCCTGCGCCCCCGCGACTCCCTCCTCCTTCCACCTGGCTCGACCCTGGCTACCCTATAACTCACCCCAAACCACTAACTCAAGTCTATCCCTTCCGTACCTTTTAACCAATTAATTCCACTTAAGTCTTTTTTTTTCAAAGTTTTAGAGCTGAGTATTATTTCTTGGCACCACTTCACAGCTCTTAAAGTGGAATTGAGCAATTTTCTTCTTTTAACCTTCTGAATGTACCAGCTTTCTCCTCAAAACTGGACTAAAATGCTGTCATGGCTTGCTTTTTCTTCATTGTTTACTCTTTTTAACTGAGAGGAAAGTGGGACACCTGGACGGAAACATTATTTTTTGATAATTTTTCAAAAAAACTATCCTTTTAAGCAAATCGAATTTGCCAAACTCTTTCAGGATGCTTTGATATCCAAAGCATCCACCTTGGCTTCTTTTCAGTCTTTTTTCTTTTTTTTTGCTAATTACATTTTTATTCCATTTTTTTAATCCACACACAGTCTCACTTTTGATGTCTTTTAAAATGTCAAACCTTTTTTGGGGGCATTTTTGTTTTTTTATTCTTTCCATTCGGTGTCATTCGATACTCGCAATAGCTGCCTTTTGAATCGCCTTTCTGGTTTTGCCGTGTTCGGCTGTCTCGGAGTTGGCCGCGGCAGCAGCGGTGGCCTCCGTAATCTTGACCGTTATTTTGTCCCATGGTGTTCCCTCAGTTCCCAGCGGTCCGCCTCGTAAAGTCGAGGTGGAGGCGCTCAACGCCACGTGCGTTAAGGTGATCTGGCGCTCTCCCGATCCCAGCAAGCAACACGGTGAGATCCGCGGTTACCAAGTGCACTACATCCGGATGCTAAATGAGGAGCCTGTCGGACAGTCCGTCATCAAGGACATCCTGATTGATGACATGCAGGTAGCCACCCTCCTTTTCCTGTCTGATTCACCTTGCTCTGACCTTTCAGGATGCGTAGCACAACATACCCAGGGTGCAATTTGCTGATATATACAGTTTATTTATACAAGTTGGAGTGTCAAGAACCTTGTTCAGCATCCATTCACTATGGTGCCATATCCTTGACCTGGTCCATTGGTCTTCCTGTAATATCTTTAATATTTATATATAAGGTTATATCACATGCAGTTAATGTTTACCCCACCTTGTAAGTTCACCCGACTTGCCATTTGGAAAAGATATTTTAATTAAGTTAAAACTGACCTTGTCTGACAGATAAGACAGATTCCAGTCTCAGTGTGTCAGAGAAAACAGAAAATAAAGGCAGAGAATTTGTGTCGGTGTTTACTGTGAATAAAGGGCTGCAGGAAAATGGATGAATATGCTGAATTGTTGTCTAGATATTGCTATTAAAGTGACATTATCTGGGGGAAAAACAGGAGTGGTTGAGTTGCAGTTTCTCCAACAGGCCAAAATGCATTTATTTACCGCCTCCTTTGTTTTCAATGTTTTATTTGCAGGTCTTGTTTTTAGCCACATACAACTTCACTAATTTCCTGCTTTCTTCTGTTTTCTTCTCTCCATCATCTTCCACCAGTGGGCATACGATGACTCAGCTGACCATGTGAGTAAAAATAATAATAATTTAAAAAAAAAACGACTTTGACGGAGTTAAATTGTGAGCGAGAGTGTGCGACGATTCTCGGGCTTGTCCGTGATAGACAGTAAAAATTTTTTGCCGCTGCATCACCATTCTGTGGCGGTCCGTTCGCTCCTACCCACACCTGCACCCCTCCTTAATAAGCCCCCTCCCTCAGTAAAACGGGCCTTGACTTGCATGAGTCTCCTGTACGGGGTACCAGCAGCCTGACTCTCTAAAACACCATGTGTCTAGGCTAATTTCCATAAGGACACCTATGCCGGGCTGGGTAAAAGTGCCATGCGGGCAGGCAGTAGGGGGCGCTGTGTGGTTGTCATGGAAGTGTCATCAGAGAGCGTGCGAGCGGCCCAGCGTGACCGGCCCAGCATGACTGGGCCAGCGCGAGCGACCTCGGCGACCTCTGTGTGATCGCGCACATGCTGTGATTTGAATACACTGGAGCAGATCATTTCATCAGAAATGTTCCCTTTTGTGTAATTTGTGAATAACCTAATTTATTAAAGTCACCTTTGGGATGCATAAGCATTAATGCATTTGCCCCAGATATGATCTTTTAACTGAATGGCTGAAATACTATGATGTACTGAGCTTTTTTTGAGATTTTCTTATTTATATAGCAGATATATACAGTACTGGAGTGGGATGACACTTGCATTGATGTTACAGCTTGTGCTCTCCATCGCGTTTGTCTGACAGGAGACGGTCATCTCCGACCTCCAGCCCGAAACGACATACTCTGTGTCAGTTGGCGCGTACACAACCAAAGGTGATGGGGCTCGCAGCAGACCCAAGCTGGTCACCACAAAGGGCGCAGGTACGTGAAGAGGCATCTCTCTGCAGTGTGAAGCATGTCAAGTAGCTAGATTAGATTAGAGTGTCGCCGTTGGGTTGGTCGCTGTTGTGATTCCGGGCAACGATTGGTGTCTTAACTGACATTTTCACTGTGTTAGACCTCAGCATCAGGAGGAAACATCATAGTTGAGGCTCAGGGTTCCCCTAAACTAGTACCAGTATTGGGTATTAATGTCACGGCCCCTTAATCGTAATTTACTACCACTTTCATTTCAGTGCCGGAGAAGCCGAGATTCATGGTGAGTGTCACCAATATGGGCACTGCACTGCTACAATGGCACCCTCCACCAAACACCTTCGGCCCCCTGCAAGGATACCGTTTGAAGTTCGGCCGCAAAGACGTGGACTCTCTAACTACGGTTGACTTCCCGGAGCAGGAGAACCACTACACCATCAAGGAGATCCACAGAGGCGCGCCCTACGTCTTCCTCCTGTCGGCCCAGAACAGGGTGGGCTTTGGAGCGGAGGCGGTCAGGGAGGTTGCCACGCCCGAGGACAGGCCCGCCAGCTATCCCCGGAGCATCCGCGTGGAGAGCGCCAGCGCTACCAGCGCTCAGCTCTCCTGGCAACCCCTACCGCTCGCCGAGCGCAACGGCCGCATCATCAAGTATGGCCTGCAGTACAAGGACATCAACAACCCCCGGAGCCCCACCGAGTTCATTGTCATGGCCCCCCAGTCCTCCACGACTCTCGACGGCCTAAATCCAGACACCATTTATGACGTTAAAGTGTGCGCCTTTACCAGCAAGGGCTCCGGCCCCTATAGCCCAAGTGTCCAGTTGAGGACACAACCTCTGAAACAAGGTAGGGGCGGGGGGGGGGGGGGGGGGGGGGGGGGGGGGGGGGGGGG